>CAUYQV010076267.1:0-22876 GCA_963574575.1 Galagoides demidoff
CCCTGCAAGACCCATAACATAAAAGTTTAGCCTTTCCTGGTTAGATTGATGATTAAAACAGTGATGTGTGTAATAAAAACTGAGCTATCCACAAGCTTGGGGCTTCCACCGGTCCCCGTGCTTGGAGGTGGGCAGGCCTACGGCCAGCTTCTTAAAAGCTTTCTCTTGTGTCTTGACTCTTTATTTTTCCCTCATCCTCTTATCCTTCCATCACTGTGAAAGAACTCACAGTGTAGTTTGAGACTAGTCCACGACGTAAAGAAAATAATCATTTCATGTAGCTGAATTCTTAACTCTTCACCCTACCTGCTCATCAAAATGAAACCTGGATTTCCCCCCATCTCATATCCATTTGGCCTTTATTAGTCCATAGAATTAAAAAAACATGGCGCATCATCAAACTATTCCTTTCTCCAAAAGGCCTTTCAAGATTCTAAATGGAAACACTGATAGTCTTGTCTTCCTACTACTAGTTAAACTACATGAATAGCATAATTTTATGTTATTTTATTGATGAAAGGGCTCTGTTTACTCATTTTTTAATTATTTCATTGTATTATGGGGATATAAGTACTTCTGGTTATATAGATTGCTTTTATAGCATTAGAGTCATGGTTATAAGGTTATAAGTCAAGGTTATAAGTCTGCCCATCACCCAGAAGGTGTTCACTGTACCTATTATGTAGGATTTTGCCCATCCCATTGCCCCCTACTCCTTGATTTCTGTTGAGTTTTACTTCTATGTGCATGTATGCTTGTTAGTTACCAATTTAGTAGTGAAAGAATCTGATTTTTGTTTTTCCCATTTTGTAGATATTTCACTTAGAGTAATGGTCTGCAGTTCCATCCAAATTGTTGCAAAAGGCATTAAGTAATCTTTATAGCTGAGTGGTTTTCCATTTTATTTACATATACACACACATACATATACACATGATATATATGTATATATATCACACCACATTTTCTTAATCCACTCATGAATTGAGTGGGGACTTGTGTTGATTCCACATCATTGCAATTGTGAATTGTGTTGCAATGGACATTCAAGTACTGGTGACTTTTTTTTTTTTTTTTAGAAAGGTATCCAAATCAGGATTGCTAGATCAAATGGTAGATCTAGTTTTAGTTCTTTAAGGTATCTCCACACTGTTTTCCATAGAAGTTTTCCTAATTAGTAGTCGCACAAATAGTGCATAAGCATTTCTTTCTCTCTGCATCCACACCAGCATCTAATGATCATGGATTCTTTAATAAAAGTTATTATAACTGAGGTAAGATGAAGCTCATTGCGGTTTTAATTTGCATTTTTCCAAGAGTTAGAGACATTGAGCGCTTTTTCCTTTGCAGCTTCTGTTTGTCTTCTGCTGACTTGTGAATAGAGTTGTTTGTCTTTTTTTGTTTGTTTATTTGTTTGAGTTCTTTGTAGATTCTGGTATTAGCCCTTTGTCGGATATAAACCTTGCAAATATTTTCTCACATTATATAGGTTGTCCATTGCTTTGTTGATTATTTCCTCGGCCATTCAGAAGCTTTCTAATTTAATCAAGTCACAGTTATTTAGTGATTTAATCAAGTAATTTAATCAAGTCTCAGTTTAGTTATTTTTGTTGTTGCTGTGATTGATATTGGGATTTTCTTTTAAAATTCTATCCCTAGGTTAATATCTAGAAGCATTTTTCTAACATTTGAGTTTTTATGGTTTCATGCTTTACATTTAAATCTTTCATCCATCTTGAATTAATTTTTGTGTGTGGTGAGATATATGAATCTGGTTACATTCTTCTTCCTGTGGCTATCCAGTTTCCCCAGGATCATTTATTGAATAGGATTCTTTTTCTTAGTACATATTTGTCAAAGATCAGTTGACTGCATGTGGATAATTTTTAATCTGACTTTCCTAATCTTTTCCATTGGTCTGTCTCTATTTTTGTGCCAATTCCATTCTGTAACCTCTTGTTAGATTAACAGGAATAGAAGAGAAAGGACCCCATAAGATCAATCAGAAATGAAAGGGAGATATTACAAATGATACCTCAGAAATACAAAATTCCATCTGTATGATGAAAATATCTGTGCACATAAACTTGAAAATGTTGAGGAAATGGACAAATTCCTGAAACACACAATCTTTCAAGACTCAATCAAGAAGAAATAGAAATCCTGAACAGACCAATAATCAGTAAGAGGATTGAAGTAGCAATAAAATGTCTTCCAACCACAAAAAGATAAATTCAAAGCTAAATTTTATCTGACCTACATAGAAGATTCCCACCATAGAAGTGGTACCTGCACTGCATAAACTATTCTATAACAACTCATTCTACAAAGCCAGTATCACCTGGACGTCAAAGCCAGGAAAGGGCACACACACACATGCACACATATGCACACATATGCACAAAAAAAGGGAGCTGACGGTCAATATCCCTTATGAATATAGATGCATGAAAAAATCCCCAGTAAGCAATGATCATATGATTAACTCAATATATGCAGAAAACGCATTTGACAAAAGGCAGAACCTTTTTATAAACAAGACCCTCAACAAACTAGGCATAGAAGAAACACATCTCAAATTATAAAGGCCATCTATGACACACCCACAGATAACATCATATTGAATGAGGAAAAGGTGAAAACATTCCCACTAAGAACTGCAACAAGGCAAGAATGCCCACTGCCATCACTTCTATAGAGGATTGTGCTGGAAGTCCTAGTTAGAGCAATCAGGCAAGAGAGAGCAATTAAGGGTATCGAAATCAGGAAAAAGGGAGTCAAACTACCACCTCAGTACTGTGGTAAGACAAAATCTGATCCCCCCAGTATTGCATCAAGCCCTTCGTAGTTTATCTCTTTCCTTTGTAGTCATTTATATGGTTAATGATTTCTTACAAATCTCACACTAGTCACACAATACTTTTCTCCACTCCCATGCCATTTTAACAGTGGTATCTCCACACTGTTTTCCACAGAGGTTTTACTAATTAGTAGTCCCACGAATAGTGCATGAGCATTTCTTTCTCACGGCATCCACACATTTCTCTCTCTGAACCACACTTTTGTCTTTCCTTGTAATTCCTTTTATCTTTCTCCCTATTTAAAACCATCACTCAACTTTCAAACCTATACCTAAAAATCATCTCTTTATCTTTAGAAGAAGGCTACTTGCAATTTATACCATTACTTTATTGCATACCTCATGGAATTTTGATGATGTTTACTTCTCTGTGTCTTTCATTGCTTTGAGAATGTGGTGAAAAAATGAGGTGTATTTTTCTTTGCACCTGCAGTGACTGAACATAGATTTATTAATTTCTATTTGGCTACACATCATTCTCTGGGCCCTCCTGGAGTCCCTGATCTAGAGGTTTTTTCCTTTGAATACTGATGTTATTTTTCTATTAAAAGTTTGATCCACTGTCTTCAATTTGCTGATAAACATTTTATTTCTTTCTTGTTTGAAATTTAAGAGTATTTCAAGAGAAAATCAAGGTCTATCATGATACCTGTGTTTTTTCCAGTTTTTTACTTCTTCTTTCCATACGTGTAATTATAATTCAAACCTTCACTACTCTTGTTTTGATTGCTGGTATTGATACTCGACTGCTTAGATCTGCTGACTTTGCTTCTAATCCATTCTGTACTGTGATTCCAGATTAAACTTCCAAAAATAACATTTTCAGCATTTGTTTTCCTTTCTAAAAAGTTATTCACTCCCCATCACCTTATGGATGAATTCAAGCTTTGCATTTTGGCATATGAAGCCCTAAAAATGCCCCAAAGCTACTTCCCTGCCTTAGTTTCTCCTGATCATTGTAAACTTCCCTCTCTGGTCAGATCACCTTATAAATAGAACTTAGTCATTCTTTTGTTCTATTGAAATTTTCAACCTATATATCTATTTAAATACTTTCCATTAAAAAGCTTGACCAAAGTCCTTTTCTTCAAGACTATCTTCTGTAACCACAGGAGTAATGTGGAGTTATAAGTGTAATTACAATGATGGATTTATCCTATAAGCTCCTACAGAATTTACTGTTTACACTTTTTATTTCCATTTAGTCATGCTTTCTTTAATGTGTTATGACTGGACATATTTTTTTCTTTGATGAGATGGATAATTTATTGGTGACTAGAGCCATATCTGACACTTAGTTTTGGCTTATATAGGCTCTAATTATAGTAAGTTCTGTGTATGTAGACAACCTGATTCTTCTATAAGTCAAGGGATAAGAGCTAGTTTTTGAGCATTAGTTATAAATAAATGATATTAGTTATAAATAAATAAAATGATGACCAATCCTCAAATACATTAAAGGATTCATCATTACTTAGGACTAGGAAGACAGCATAATGTTACTAGGATTTTTACCAAATCCTCATAGGGACTTTCAGATTTCAGTATCCTTGGGAAGTGTGATAGTTAATTTTGGAAGTCAGCTCAATTGAGTTAAGCAACACCTAAAACCATGGCAAAGTAAAATTTCGGGGTGTATCTGTGAGCATGTTTGTTTCCAGAGGGTGTTAATATGTGAGACGGAGAGGACCAGCTGGGAAAAAATCCCCCCTAAATATGGGCAGGCACCACCCAGTTGGTCTGGGGTCCAGAGAGAACAGAAATGGAGAATGTGTGTGTCTATCTCCTGGAACTGAGATACACTTTCTCCACTGTTGGTGAACAGTTTCCTGTTCTTTGTACTCCAGGACTCATACCAACATCCCTTCACCCTCTGCTCTTGCTTTTTTGAGTTCACAAACCTTCAGCCTCAGTCTGAGAGTTACTCCATCAGCTTCCTTGTTTCTGAGGCCTTTGAATTTGGAATGAGCCCAGCTCCTAGCATGCCAGTTTCTGCAGCCTCAAGGAAGCCTGTTGTAGGATTTCTCAGCCTCCATAGCCACATGAGCCAATTCCCCTAATAAATCCCCTGCCATATATTCATGTCCACATCCTATGAGTTCTGTATATTCTCTGTAGAACACTAAGACATAGAAAGTTATGACTTTATCAGTTTTTGATTCTATGTGTATTTAACAAAAAGATAACATTTTAAAAATAGATCCACTTAATATATCATAGTTCTATTTATTCTTCAGTCATTAAGGATCTTTGCTTTAGGTCTTTGACATTTATGACATGAAATTCTGTCTTGATGATGAGCCTGACAAGGTATTTGAGTTTTTGCCAGTCTTGTCTTTCTTGAGAAATTCTGCTTTGTCTTGGTACTATAGTATAATAGGACTAATTATAGTTGCCTTATTGTCCTTTTTTATTAAATATATTATCTAGCATTAAACCAAAATAAAGGAGAAAAAATTAGACTATCAAATGAATATTATTATTGAATATATTCGTATTAAAAATAACACACCTAGGAATTGATATTTAATAAACTATAAAATATATTTTTTTCTTCAAAAAATAAACCAGTAGAATATTCATAATGGAAATAGAAACCTCCTTTGAAAATTGTCCTAGTTCTGTTCGGGTGTGAGTAAATATTCTCAGAAGACCACCAGAAGCAGAACTGTACCCACAGTAAGTGTTCACTGCAGATATATGAGTTACACAGATATCTAATTGCTATCCCTGAGAAGTCTTCAGGAATTTGTTTAAGTTGTGCATTACCTTATTTTAGCTCAGCAAATTTCTCATTTCAGAAGCTTAAGTAGGTTTAGTAAAATTAAAGTTTGGGGAAGTAAGCACTTTCATTATAAATTCAAATATAATGTGTAAAGATTTGTTTCTTCTAATTGTATTGTGATTTTTTTTTATATAGCTAGGTAATGGATTTATGAATGTCTGTAGGCTTAAACCCACTTCTCTTCTCTTATTTTTAAGTCATCTTTCTATAATATTTTTGAAATTGCAGAGATAAATAGAACCTAAAATGACAAATAGAGGTCTATTAATGATGTTTTAGATTATATACTTATTGCCTAATCTTAATATAATTATGAGAGTAATACTCAATCATTAAACAGGGCTTATTTTGTGTCAGATATCTCTCTAAATCCTTCAGCTATGACAACTGTAATCCATATAACCCTTTGAATTTATCTGTACGTTATCTTCATTTTATCTCTGAGTTCACATGACTGTTAAATGTTAATGCCAGTCTTTGAATTCAAGACTTTCCAATCATGCTGCTTTTCACAATGCTAAATAATGAATTAATTACATGCCATGTGTTCTGCATTAAATCTGTTCTTTGGACACTAAGACCTCTTTCTATGTATAATTATAAGTCATGGTTTGGTTGCCATTTAATCCACAAAATACTACTTAGTATAGTAGTATAGACAATACGGTATCTCAGACATAGCTATTTGAGTTCTAGATCATAGAAGCAAGGACTTTTATTGCCAAGAAGAAAAGACAAAACAAACCATCTTTCTATTAATATATGCATCTTATATATATGCAGAGCCAACCTCAAACATAAACATAAAATATAAATGTATTTTATTGGCATGTTCCATTTCTTTTTATTTTATTTACTTTTCTTTCCTAGTGCCTTTGAATATATTTTTCCTCTATCTGGAATACCAGCCTACAACTGAGGCAACTGACAAACTCTTTTTGTTTTTCAACATTTTACTCAAATGTAAATGCTCCTATGTCTCTATGGAGTTAGGGTTTTGTCCCACACTCTTAACATATGATGCCTTTCTATCTTAATCTTTAGACATTGTGACATGACTTCTTGCCTATCTTCACTCCTGGATCCTCGGGGGTTAAAGTAATGTCATTCTTAAATTTCTATTACCAAAAACAAAACAAAGCAAAACCTCCCTGCTAGATTCCTTACATTTACAATTATTCAAATATTTACATCAATTTCAAAGGCAGTTATAATCACGCTCTTATAAATAAAGACTCCAAACTTAAGACCCCCCCAACTCTAAAAAGAGTGAGATGCATAGTTAAAATGAGGCAGTTAGGTTGGGATTACAACCTAATTAAGTCTGCATCAAAAGCTCTCTGGCCCCATTGTTACATAAAATGAATAAACTTTTTAACAATGCTAAATTCCCTCCTATGAGTATTTTTACTAGCTATACTACTGCTATTTCCATATAACACAAACTTCTTTTCTCTCTGGGAAGCTAGATTCAGTAAGATGTTAAAGACCACAAGATATACATACAGTTGTACATCAGTTAATGGCAACAATAAGTTCTGATAAATGCATTATTATGTAATTTCAGCATTGTGTGAGTATCATAGTGTGCAATTGTACAAACCTAGATGGCATAGCTCCTGGGATACAGCCTGAACAGAATGTTACTATACTGAATACGATAGGCAATTGTAATACCACAGTTAAGCAACTGTGTACTTAAATATATCTTAACAGAAAAAAGGTAAAAGTGTGATATAGATAGAAGATTAAAAAGTGGTACACCTGGCCTGGCATAGTGGCTCATGCTTGTAAGGCTAGCACTCTGGGAGCCTGCAGTGAGTGGATAGCTTGAGCTCATGAGTTTGAGACCAGCCTGAGCAAAAGTGAGACTCTGTCTCTACTAAAAATAGAAAAATTGAGGCAGAAAAAACGCTTGAGCCCAAGAATTTGAGGTTGCTGTGAGCTATGATGCCATCACACTCTACTCAGGGAGACGGCTTGAGACTCTGCCTCAAGAAAAAAAAATGGTACACCTGCATATAGCACTTACTGTGAATGGAGCTCTACACTGTAAAGCTCTCCAAAAATATTTTCTTTATACCTCTATTTTATGAGTTTTTTCTATTTTTAATTTTTTTTTTTTTAGTTATTTAACATTTCTCTAAAAGCTAAGATACAAACACATATTAGCCTGGACCTACACATGTCAGGGTTATTAAGAAGTCAACAGATAATCAGAATTTTCAATGATGTCATAATCTTTTATTATTATTATTATTTCAGGATAATGTGTAAGTACAAACAACCAGGTCACAACATTTGAGTTTGTTAGAGTCCTTCTTATAGTTGTGTCCTGCACCCAAATGTGTCATATATTGTGCCCATTCAGTGAGAGTACACTAATTCCCCTCCACTTTCCCCGCTCCCTTGCTCCCCCTCTCTGCAACTTAAATTGAATTGAGTTTTACTCCTATGTGAGTTTGAAATAGATAGCCATATTAATATTGAGAACATTGGATATTTGTTTTTCAGTTCTTACTTTACTAAGAAGAAAGTGTTTTAACTCCATCCAGGTTAATACAAAAGCTATAAAGTGACCATCTTTTTATGGCTGAAAAATATTTCATGGTATACTTAGAACACAGTTTGATGATTCCTTCATGAGCTGATGGGCATTCAGGTTGTTTTCACATCTTGGCAATTGTAAATTGAGCTGCAATAAACAATCTAGTCTTTAGGATAAAATGAAGATTGTGGCGTCAACTGGGAGGTTTAATTTGAGTTCTTTGAGGATCTTCCATATTTCTTTCCAAAGAGGCTGCATGAGTTCACACTACCACCAACAGGGTAAAAGTATTCCCCTCTCACCATATCCATGCCAGCACCTTTATCTTTGGGAATTTGTGATGTGGGTTAATCTTATGCATCAAGGAGGATTTGATTTGCATTTCTCTGATGATTAGGGACAATTAGCATTTTTTCAAATGTTTGTTGACTGAAAAACATTTGAAAAAAAATGCCTTCCTCAGAGAAGGTTCATTCAGTTCATGTCTCTTATCTGGTGATAGATGTATTACCTACTGTTAGTTGACTAACTTGAGTTCTTTATAGATTCTAGTTATCAAGCCTTTGTCAGATTCGTAACATGCAAATATCTTTTCTCATTCTGAAGGTTGTCTACTTGCTTTAATTGTTGTGTTCTTAGCCGTACAGAAGCTTTTCAGTTTAATTCTATTTATTTTTTTGTTATTGAAATTATTACAGAAGTCTTCTTTAAAATCTTTCCCCAGACTGACATCCTCAACCGTTTTCCCACACTTTCTTCTAGAACTTTTATTGTTTTATGTCTTAGATGTAAATACTTTTTCCATTGTAGAGGACCCCAGGAGCTGGACAGCCTCTGAGAGAGATGATTTGTAGCTTGGGGGCAGACCTTCAGGCAACTCTCTGCAGGTGTTAAAGCTTAATCATCCTCTGGAGTCACAGAGAGAGAGCCTGAGCCCATGGCAATCTTTAGGTATTCAGTCATGGTCTAATACTTCCCTCACCTGTCATGTACCATCTCAATAAATAGCTACTGTGGAGGTTGCTAAGAGCTATCATGCACTTATGGTTAGCCCACCTCTTGCAAGCTTGTACTTCAATCTGTGTCACACCTATTTCCTTTGTGCAGCAATGGGGACAGGGCATTAGGGGTCACAACATCTGGTGTAGTCAGCAGGATTCCTGGGACATTGACTGAAGTGGAAAAAAGACACTTGGAAGTAAGTGAAGCCTTTGGTAGACAGCAGGAGGCAGTCCCAAAGGGAAATTCCACTCAGAGCAAGTGGGACCTTTGGCCAATCTAGATTCAAAGGAAACTTGCTTGGAATAAGTGAGACCTTTGGTAAATAACAAACAAAGATATTTGGGGAAAACAATGGGTAACTCCCTATTTGGGGAGTCTTGAGAATTAGAAATGGAGGGAGAAGGTGATGCTCAAGCAGAATTTGAAATTGAGGAAGATAGTGAGGTCCGGTGGGAACCTGAACCTGAGGATCACAGAACCAGGAGCATATGGCCCTTCCTCAGGGGAGGAAGTATGTGATACAGACCTGAATAAGCAAGAAAATACCTCAATGACCATTATGGCAGCTCAGATCAAACAGTTGGAAGACGGGTTGAATAGTCTCACAATTGGGAATGTTAACATAGATCACCCAATGCTGCCCTCCGGACCTCCCCATGTAGATGATCCACCTGTGACTTCTGTTATGAAGGCTGTATTAAAGGGGTGCAAGACCGGTGACTTTAACGGTGAAGATACTTTGGGGCATTTTCCAGTCACAGTTTCCCTGTTACTGATATCCCTTCTGATCTGCAGTACCCTCAAGGGGACCAATGCTTTGATCACCATATGATCAATTTTATGGTGCAGTCCCTGTTTTCTAGAGGCCTGTTATAGGGACTTGCGCAAGAGTGGTGACTTATTCCTCATGACTGGGAGATGATAGCCAGAACTGTTCTTGAATCTGGATAGTATTTATAGTTTAACTTGGTAGAAGGAGGAGGCTGACTGGATGGGTTGCCAAAACCAGCAGAGAGAAGTTCCTATAACATCAGAAGAGCTCAGAGTCTGGTCAGTGGCTGGGGGTACTGAGTCAACTCCAATATGATGATACAGGTACAGTGTAGACAAGGTTGTGCTGTCTTTGAGCCTGGGAGAAGGTTCGGGCTCCTGAAGATATCTCTAAATCCTTCATTAAGATAATACAACTGGTAAATGAACCTTATACCAACTTTTTAGTTCAGCTGAAAACTGCAGTTGATGAAGCCGTTGTCCAGCTGGAGCTCAGAGACATGCTTTTCCAAAATTTAGCATTTGAGAACGCTAACTCTGAGTGTCCAAGGGCTTTATGCTCTTTGAGAACACAAAATGCTCCCTTAGGGAATATATATGGGCATGCACTGATATAGGAATGGAATCCTAAAAGGCTAATCTCCTTGCTCTTGCTTTAAAAGAAGGGTTCAAAGGATCTGTGTTAAATGCCATAATTGTGGAAAGTTACTACAACCTATTTTCTATAAAAACCCTGATATGTCAGAATGGAAACCTGGTTATGTGCTACATTGGGGTTGAGGTTTTGCTCATATTACAGAACAAGAGAAGCAGTGGTTACCAGCCCACTGGATTAAACCTCTACACGAGCAGGAAACCTTGCCAGCACTTTAACGAATCTGCCTACACTAACTTTTTCTATTGATGTACTAAGGACCCTAATTTCTTGGGCCTGGGAAATTTCATAATAAAGTAACCCTGGATCAACCTCCTTGGAAAGACCTCTAACTGCCTCCCTCATATCACCATCTACATCAGCATGAAGCAGTTAGGAGCAGTAGGGCTTTAATGAGGTCATGAACAATAGTGACTTTGAACAGCAGGCTTCTTGGTAATGGCTGTACTGGTATCTGCTAAGATGAGAGAATTTTACTTGTTGGGCTTGTATCTGTTTCAGTTGGGCACCTGATCTTTACCTTCCACCCAGTCTCATCTTAAAACCATACTGCTCCCCCAAACTTCAGCTTGGAAAGGGTCTGAGTTCATCAGTACAGCCCTTTCCCCACCTAACATTCTATGCTTGTTGTTGCTTATTCATTTGAAATGGGTGCAATGGACAGATAACTTCAGGTGTTGGTTAATACTTCCTGTGGAAGCATCATTGACCTTATGGGTCACCAGAAGCATGTAGTTGGGTGGTGATTAGCACAAAGAGGGCATGTCTCCCCCTATGACTAGTCTGGCTAGAGTAACACGATCACAAAAACCAGAATTCTTTCATAACCTGGATTAGTTCCACTGGTGTAATTGTGTTAATTCATGTGCCCTTTTGTTTCTTTGCTTAGCAAGAAGAAAGCTCCTAGGTGAGGAGAACAGCTGAAATAATCAACAACAAATTTTATCTCTTGCCTATCCAGAAATGTCTTTGAATACACAAGAGGGGGGGAAATGTAGAGGACGCTGAAAGCCTGACAGACTCTGAGTGAGATGTTTTGCAGCTTAGGGGGGGACCCTTGGGCAACTCATCTACAGATGTTAAAGCTTAATCATCTTCTGGAGTTGCAGAAAGAGCTGGAGCCCATGGCAATCCTTATGAATGCAACCACAGTCTAATACTCCCCTCACCTGTCATGTACCGTCTCAATAAATAGCTACTGAGGAGATTGTCCGGGGCTACCCTGCACTTATGGTTAGCCCACATCTTGCAAGCTTGTACTTCGATCTGTGTCATGCCTATTTCCTTCATGCGGCATCAGGGACAGGGCATTAGGGGTTGCGATGTTCCATCTTGAGTCAATTTTTGTAAGCAGTGAAAAGTGTGGATCCAGTTTCAGTCTTTTACATGTGGTTATCCAATTCTCCCAGCACCATTTATTGAATAGGGATTCTTTCCCCACTGTATGTTTTTGTTGGATTTATCATCAAATTGCTATAAGAGAATGGTTTCATCTCTTGGTTTTCTGTTCAGTTTCAAATGTCTATGTTTTTATTTTTGTGCTAATACCATGCTGTTTTGATCACTGTGGACTTGTAAATAAATAACCTGAAGTCTTGTACAGTAATGCCCCAACTTTGATTTTATTACTAAAAATTGACTTTGCTATACAGGTATTTTTCTGGCTCCATATGAAATGAAGAACTATTTTTTTTCCAAATCTTCAGAGTTGTTGGTATTTTAATGGGATTGCTTTCAATCTGTAGATTGCTTTTGGAAGTATAGACATTTTAGCAATGTTGATTCTTCCCAGTGAGGAACAGTGTATGCAATTTCTTTTGTTAATGTATTCCACTATTTTTTTTCCTTAGGGTTTTATAATTCTCTTGGTAGAGATCCTTGAACTCTTTTGTTAGATATATTCCTAGGTGTTTCATTTTCTTTGAAGCTACTATGAGGGCAAGCTACTGTTCAAGGGATCTATTTCTTATTGATTAAGTCTAGGGAGAGGGTGTGATTCTAGGCATTGGAATTCACATTGTCAATTTCTTTGGCATAGAGTTTCTTTTAGTACTCAGAGATAATCTCTTTTATCTCCGTGGTATCTGGTGTCATTTCCTGACATTTCCTGTCATTTCATTCCTGATTGACGTTATTAAAGATTTGACCTTTCTGTTTCTATTTAATTTGGCTGAAGTTTTATCAATTTTATTTATGTGTTGGAATAACTGACTTTTTGTTTCATTATTTTTCTGAATTGTTTTTGTTTTCAATTTCATTTATTTCTGATTTAACTTTGGTTATTTCTTTTCCTCTCCTAGGTTTGGGATTAGAATGCTTTTCTTTTTCTATTTTCTTAAGACAGTTCATTAGGTTTTTGATGTGCTCTCTTTCTGCTTTTTGAATGTAGGTATCTAATATAATAAATTTCCCTCTGAAGATGGCTTTTGCAGTATATCACAGGTTTTGATAGCTTGTAGCTTCATTGTTGTTGTTAGTGAGGAATTTAACATTTTTCACTTTTGTCTATTCCTTGAACCAACTGTTATTCAGCATAAGGTTGTTTAATTTCCTTGCTTTTGTGTGGGGATAAAAATTTATTTTTTATTGGGTTCCACCTTTATTGTCTTGTGGTCTGAGAAGATACAAGGTATAATTTCAGTTCTTTTAATGTTGAATTTTGATTTGTGTCCTAGGATATGATCTATTTTGGAGTTTGTTCTATGAGCTCATGAGAATGATGTGTGTTCCTTAGCTTTAGGATTGAGTATATTATATCTATTAAGCCCATTATTTTCTCTTTGGAGGATCTGTCTAGTTCTGTCAGAGGGGTGTTAAAGTCCTCATCTATTATGGTATTATGAGATGTCATGTTGCACACTGTTTTTATAAACCTGGGAGCATTTACATTGGGTGCATAAGTATTTAGAATTGGAATGTCTTCTTGTTGTATTTTTCCCTTGACAAGAATGAAAACTAACAAAAATGGAGGACCCCTTGCTATTGAAGAAAGTAAGAATGGAAAAATAAAAACATAACCAACCAAAACACCCAATAATCACAAAAAAAGAGAGAGAAAAACTAAGAAAAAAATGAGAAAAGGAGAAAAAAAATGAGAGAAACATATCTTTATATATGTACACGAGAATATATGCACGTATACATTACAATATATTACCTGGACACTAGGTGTCGCTGTGGTGCCAGGAGATGGAGAACACACAGGCTGGTTTTGCCATATATACAATTAGGGCCAGAAGCTGCTTTCTAGTTGCAGAGGAGATGTAGTCTTGTCTTCCTCTGTTTAGATCCTGGTGGCATTCATTCCCTGTGAGATTGGGGTACTAAAGCTCTCGCCAGATTCCTTAGGAGGCATGTCAAACAGATAACAAGGTGGTCTTCCAGGGGTTCAGGGTCTGCTCAGTTCACGCCCAGGATGGTTGCCCAAGCTTCAGAGTCAGCTGTGCACTAGGAACTGCAGACCATTCCTCCCAAGTAGCTTTCCCACGGTGGTGGCTCCCAGCCAATGGGAGATTCACCCCATCCAGTATTCAGTCCTGGCCACTGGCCACTGGCTGCTGTTCAAGTACACTTACTTGTTTAAGCCTTTTAAAGCAGCTCCCCTTTTAATCCAAAATTAAAAAACTGGAAGACGGGCCTTTCCTGTCCTCAGGTTCCCTGTGAGGGCTGCCTGGCCCACCCCTATCCACACCCAAGCACTTGTCCTCTTTGCTAGTTTTCCTCAGCTCCAGACCTTGCTGGCTCCTAGAGTCCATCACTGCTTTCCTGGGTCATTGGAGTGACGTCTCTAGCCAGAGGCGACTGGAGTCTCTTCCCTCTGTCTTGCCATGAGAGGCGAGGTCAGAGCTGTTTCTGGTCTGCCATCTTGCTCTGCACCCCCCTCGCGTTATAATCTTATGATACCATTGTCTGGAATATTACTGGGAGGCAAGTGACTGTAATTTAATCAATTTACACTAAAGTAAAATTACCAATCATGAACTCTCTCGGTGGAATTTTAGTTTTAATACTGTAATTCTTATTCATCTAAATGACTATATAGTTGGTGGAATTTTAGCCTGAGTGGCGCATTACGTTATCAGGAGGGAGACACTTTGGACAGTGAGTCTGCTGGATTCAGCCAAACTATCTGAGCGGCCATTGCTAAGTTTAGAGCCTCTAAATTATTCCTACATTTTTTTCTTGTTTTCTTCCTTTGCCTCTGATTTTCAAATTCTCTAAAATCTTCCTGAGGATATGTCTTTTATTTAGATAAAGGCAAAAATCAGACAGGCCTATGGCAGTGAGTGACATTTTTATATATGAATCATTTACACGTGACCCATCTTTAAGATTTGTACTTAATAAGCATTTGATTATTATGATGTTAGGCTGACAAGGAAATATTTCTTTATGCTGGCTTTCATTTCATTATTAAACCAGTGAGTGATGGAAATTTTCTTTAAGCTTCCAGATTCAGTATATTCTTTATTTTCTTTTTCTTTTATTACTAAAATTTTTAATAGTCTGACAGAGAGCGGCTATCTCTCCTCCACAGCACTACGTTTAGAAAATAAAGCATGCTGTAATATTAAGTAGATTCTACTAATTACTAAGAAAATTAGACTCTGAATTCTCTTGACAGATAATGAACACACTATGTAACAGGAAACGTTACATTCCCTATAGATGAATTCTTTCATTCCCAAAGATCAAGGTAACCCTATTTTACTTATGTGGGTTACTCTTTACGCTATATCCAATTTCATAAATTTGATAAATTATCTCTTTCTTGATGAATTTAGGAAAACACCTTTGACAATATTTATTCCAATGCAACTGGGAAGCAGTAAATAATTGACTGCTTTTGTAAAGATCATCTCTAGGTGGTGCCTGTGCCTCAAAAGAGTAGGGCGCTGGCCCCATATGCCAGAGGTGGCAGGTTCAAACCCAGCCCCAGCCAAAAACTGCAAAAAAAAAAAAAAAAAAAGATCATCATCTCTAACTGTGTCCTTTGAACTTGATTTCAGGTAGTACTGATGAAGTTAATGCAATCCTAAAGTGGCATTGATGCTGTAAGGGAGCAGGATGATATAATCACTGTGAGCTAGAGCCCTCGCTGCAGATCACCCACCAGCTATGACCTTGGGGGAGGCCCTTAACTTGTAGTAAGTAACTGAACAATAAAGTATGAAGGTCAGGAGTGTACATTTTGGAGCCTGACAAGCTTAGGTAAGAGGACTTGCTACCTGTCTAAATCACAAGAACATTAACTATAAAGGAAAGATAGGATCAATGTTCTGTTTTGCTGTGATGACTGAAGGAAAGAAGGCATGAAATGCTTTGAGCACAGTGGCAGGTGCATGGGAAGAACGTTAATCATTATGAAGCCTTCCACTTAAGCAGCTGCTATCTCCTTCGACAGCACTAAAAGACAAGGGTTACAAAATAGTGAGATGAATCATTGAGTTTTAAAATATTTTGAATAATGGTAAGATTATAGTCACATAAGTGAATTACTTCCCAGGATGTCAGCTTGGAAGAGCACACCCTCGTTTGACTATATGAAGTTGAATACATCTACTTTTTAAAAAAAATAGTCTTGTTATTTTATGATACTTTTGTAAAATATCTCATTGTGATGAACTTTGGAAGAAGCTCTTCTAAATATTACAAGTTGCTTTCCAGAAGAAGTAGTTTTAAAACTTTCAATATCCCAAATGGGATTTTTAACACTGGATCGTAAAGGTAATCACAAAACAACAAATTCAGTATCCTTGCAGGATAATTGAAAACTTGAAAATATCCTCCATAAGCTATTCGATTTTAGACAAATGAACTGAGACAAAATGTGAGAATTAGTTCAGAGGGTAAAAATAGAAGGAAATAATTTAAAATGATTCATAGACAGCTGTAAGGTTATTATTTTTCAATACCTTACCGGATGTTCTGAGAAAATTTGGCAGATTATGTTAAGAGTAGTGCAAAGTAAGATAAAGAAAACAGACAACTCTGGGAAACACACATCTTATTAATGAAAGAAAGTCTAAATAAAGCCGGAAGAACAATTATCACCTATGATAGCTCCCTTACCAGTGCACCCTCCAAAAAAAGCATATTGACCTAAATTTCAACAATTACCTGAAGGTTCTAAAAAACTAGGAATTAAATATATTTTAAAATATTTCATAAAGCAATCTACCAATTGCAGAAATACTGTGACCACTTGAAAGTCACTGTTACTTATTCAGATAAAACAAAATGTTAGATGTTCCTTAACTCTACTGAATGGACAAATTCCCACTAATGCTTGTCAAAAACTCCTCTATTCTCCCTTCAGACTGACTGAATCAAAATAGCTAAGGGAAAGATCCAAATATCTGTCATTTTGGCAAGATTCTCTACGACATGATTCAGTGACAGCTTTTCATTCACCTTTTGTTTGGAAACTGTTATAAAGAAGAGACTTGAAATCTGAAGAAGTATATAGCGTAAAAAAACCACATAGCAGAAACACATAGATTAGTTCAGTGGTTCTCAAATGTACTGAATATATGAAACATCTGGAAGTACTGTGCAAATAAAGACTCCTAGGATTTATAGAGTGAGGACAATTTGTGTGCGTGTGTGTGTGTGTGTGTGTGTGTGTATATATATAATATATATATTTTGAGACAGAGTCTCACTTTGTCACACTTGGTAAAGTGCGTATCTCAATATCAAACTGGTGGGCTCAAGTGATCCTCCTGCCTCAGCCTCCCAAGTAGCTGGGACTAGAGGTGGCCACCACAATGTCTGGCTAGTTTTAGAGACTGGGCCTCATTCTTGCTCAGGCTGGTCTCACACTTCTGAGCTCAGGCAATCCACCCTCCTCGGCCTCCCAGAGTGTTGGGATTACAGGTGTGAGCCATCAAGCCCAGCTGTGTGCATACGTCAATCTGCTTCTTTCTTCCAATCCTTTCTCAGAAGGAAAACCACACACAAGATGGCCCGGTAGGAGGGTTCAGATGATGCATTAGCAGGCTCAGGTTTTCCTGAAACCTTCCAGGGCAGAGTGCATCTAAGACTTTATTTATTTTTAAATACCCTAAAGGACTCTGCATTTAGAGTCTGTGAGCTGAGTGTTGTCCTGGATCAGCCTGATGTCTCCCAGGACCTGGGTGAGGAAATACTCTTGGACACAAAACTAAATCATTTGGATTTGATTATGTCTAGTATTTTCAGGTGGTATAGGGCTTCTGTAACCTCCCTGGGGAAGGAGCAGAGCAGAAACCCTCCCTGTATCTCCACAGAGAAATGCTTCCTGCTGATTTATTTGCCTTACAACATTCCAAAGTGAGAAATACTGATTTCTAAGACTGCCCCAGAAACTTTGGGCATGGCCCAATATTTCTCTTTTTTTGGTAAGAACCATAGATTATTCTGATGTTTGTATTTGGGGACCATACTATTAAATGCTAGCCTTGTAATGTAATTTATGTAGATTTTCAAACTCTTTTGAGAAGTTTTCTTTTTTTCTTTTTCTTTTTTTTTTTTTTGACTGGGGCCAGGTTTAAACCCAACACCTCCATTATATGGGGCCAGCACCCTATTCCTTTGAGTCATAGGCACCTGAGAAGTTTTCTTATTAAAAGCTATTTTAAATCAAACAAATGGTGCATTGAAATTATGTTAAAGAATGATATTTTATCATGGTTAGTGAAATACCTTAGGCATGGAGAGCTACATGTTGCCAAAATGGAGTAGTCCTCTGGGGTTAGGCTGGGTCTGGCATTTGTTAATTACTTTGTAAAGTATCTCAACATGAAAAGGTTTTAATAAAATTCCCAAATTTCCAGGTGATACTGAGCACCACTGGGTTTGGCAAATCTGATTTGCTTAGAGATGTCATATATCTGTGTGGGAGGCATTTTGAAAGTGGCAGATGAATTTCAATATGGACAAACATAAGGAATTGCGTTTAGAATAGCATATGAGCTATGCTTATTATATGGTAGGTTTTAGTCCTGCTTATTATAGCTAAATAGGTGTTTCCTCTTAGGCAAATTTTTCAAATACTTCAGACAGAGCTAAGGGCATGTAAAGAAGAAAGAAAGGGGAAAAAAGGAAAGGAGACAGAAGATTCTGGAGCAAGTTTAGAGTGGAGAAAGATCGAACGTAAGTGATGAAATATAAATTTCTATTAGTGTTACTTCCTATTCACCCCTTTACTGTTGTTAAAAATCTCAATTTTAGACAGATGAGTTTGAATTTACACAGTGAACAAAGCAGCGGCCACCAAACCACAGTAAGTAATAGCAATAGTCTGGGAAAGTGGTTCCCACTGAAATGACCCCCCAGCTAGTACATCCCGGCAAAACGCTATGGGAATTATATCATAAATGGCTAACTTTTACCTAAGCTTATCATGTAACAGACGCTCTTCTAAATTCTTCACATATGTTAATGTTTTTGTTTCAATAACCCTATGACATAAGCACCTGTGTCATCCCTGTCTTCTGAAGAACCAATTGGCGTCCTCAACTTACAGCCCCTGGGCCACATGTGGCCCGTTGAGGACATTCATCTGGCTCGCTGGGTGTTTTTGCTGCCACTGCCTGTCCTTGTAAACTATACTCCGGCCCTCCAATGGTCTGAGGGACAGTGAACCAGCCCCTTGTTTAAAAAGTTTGAGGACCCCTGAATTAGTGCATAGACAGGTCACATTTCTTGTCTAAGATCAAGAATATGGTAAGTAAATCAAATCCAAGTTTGTTACCAATGTACTTTAAACCAAATTAGCCAAACTAGATTCTAGTTTAAATTTTTGTAATGGCACCAGTCTCATGAACTCGGTTTCTGTAAGCTCTCTAGATTATGGGAAGGAAAGTGGTGTTCCATTAGTTCCTTTATTACACCTGCATTACACCTGTATGATACCTCCCTTGCTGTAACCTAGAATATGGCAATGCTTTGGAAGTGTGTTTGGATAGGAATACTATTCCCCTTAAGTGCACTGTAGAAAAAAAAAGTTCAAAGCCACCGATCTGTATGAGAAGTAAAAGAATATTATAATTAGAGATGCTGGTGGAGTGAGAGACTGCAGTCTAGAGTTCACAGGACATGCAGAACCTATGACAAATGCTCATTAAGGAAAAAATACTCAAAAGCAGACATGACACTCAGGAGTAGAGTCCTGAAAGAAGGCTCACGCTTGAGAGGCTAATCCTCCTTCAAGGCTTTCTTGAATCAAAGTGGAATATAAGTAAACTGCACCATGGTGGATAGACATCAGAAGGACAGGTCAGTGGGATGACTGACTGAGAAGAGACGGTGAAAAGCACAGATGACCCTGTTTGGGGGAACATGCTGCCAGGCAAGTCCCAGAAATAAAACATTTTCAGGTTTGAGCATGGATTTCAAAGGGGCCAAGAGTGCCGAAGATGAGGACAATGCTAATACATTGGGTGGACAGAAACTTGACTGATTTTGAGAAAACACCATAGTGGTGCAGTGAAGCTCTAAAGCTCAACTTGAGACTATGAGACAGAAAAGAGGAGATGTCGCCACAGAGGCAGGGCGTGCACGGTGGTGTCTCGGGAAACTGAAAGTAGAACCACAAGTCAGATCCACATACCACATCGGCCAGTCTCCTAAAAATCACTTGACGTTCACATTCCTGCCTTACATTAAAGAAGGACATATTCATCGTTACAACGCCAATTAACAAAAGTTTAGAAATTTACAGTGACATGCTTTCATGTGGAAAACCAGGAAAAAGACTAATATACAGTATTTGGCAAATTTATCTTATTATTTGTTAGCACGATTAAGTAATACCTCAAAGGTCTTAAGTAAGACAAATTAAGAGATTTAATACAAGGATGCACATTGTTTTGGAAAAAAATTCTTATCTCCACAGTTAGAAGTTCAAATTGTTTTCATAAGTCTGCTTAAGGAGAAATTGGATTGTATGGAATGACTGATTGTCACAGATATCTAGCAAATGAAGTATTCATTTTATTAAAAAATCATCCAGTGATTTCTTGATGTTTTTATTTAATACTTCTTTCATATCAAGATTAGAAGCATTCCAGAGAGACACATGGCAAAATAAATAAAAGATTAATAAAAGACAAAAAAGTTTCTATATTCCTACAGAATTTGACATAAAGCCTTAGTATATTATTCAGCTTCCTTAGAATAGATAAATGTACCCAAAGAGGAGTGTTCTTGTCACACATGTTTTGAGCACCTTGGGAAATACCTATAAATTGAAAATTAGGATCAAAGAGAAGAAGAAAATGTCTCTTGGTTTTAGGCCATGGGAGGTGATATCCAAGGAGCAGCACTAAGAAGGGAAAAGGAACATGTTAGGAACACCCCAGAGTTTTCCAATTGCCACAGTCTTTCATAATAAACAGACTAACCAAGGAATAAAGAGTGACTTTGCTATATCTCACTGTTGAGTGTCAACCCAAATCTCAGAGGCCAGAGAGGGCACCATGAAATCCATTCAGTCTGTGCTCTGTCTGGGGCAAATCAGAGAGGAGTCACTGAGCAAATCAGAGTGGCCTCCCTGGGGGAAGGGCCACTCTCCCTTTGGAGGCTTTAAATAGGAATCCCATTTCCTTGTCCTTTGTAGCTTCTAAAGCTGAATCCTTTGTGTTTTGTCACTCAATGCCTTTTTCTCTGCCTTCTAAGTGCACCACTCTGATCTTGGCTTCCATCATCACTCACCACATCCTCATCTTCTCATCTATCATCAAATCGCTTTCTGCCTCCTTTGTAAGGACACACATTTAGGGCTGACCCAGCTAATTGACAACTTGAGGCCCATTATTCATCCTACCTCAGGCTTCAAGGACATACCATTTTTGCATTTTTCTATTGCTCTTAGGACCTGCATTATTCAGCAGTAAATTATAGGGTTGAATCTGCGCATAATTTCCTTGTTCACACAATTCTTGCCTTGAAAATAAACATGTTATCTACACTTATATTCTCAGCTGATTACTTTGCCTGTAGTTCATTAATTACAAGTAAAAACTACAGACTTCTCACCACTGAATATGTGCATTTGTAGTATTTCTACTTTTTCTCCACTGTAACAATTGATGAACCCACTGACAAAGGTCCATGTTTGTGCACGCGTTCTAAATCCATTCCCGCTCACTTTCTCAAGTTGTTAATTGAATTATTTTTCTTTGTCCTACACCATCTAATTCCAGAGATGAAAAAGGTCCAATGTCAGTTCTTTTTCCTTTCTTTCTTTTCTTAAAAACAATAACAAACAAGAAAAGAAAATAAAGAAAAACAGCCTTTCTGTAACACTATGGAACCATGATAACCACAGAGAGGAGTCTCAGAAAAGGTTGCCCTAGGAAGTAGGGTGTTATTAAGGAGGAATGTGCCATCTGGACAGGAAGAGGAATGAGGAGGCTGGTCCTCTGCACAGTGGATTTGAGGAATACATACTTGGTTGTATGCATATGCCAACATCTATTTTTTGTTTATTTTTTTTTAATAACGAACTTTCATGTCTCTTGCCCAATTTTTAATTTTTTTTTTACTTTGTTGTATGCATATGCATACTTATATGAAGGAGTAAATAGTTGTTGTTTAAGCTTGGCTAAACAGGAAGCATATATACTTCCCAGGATTGTGTGAGAATTTCATGAAGGAAACAACTAGAAGTTAAGAGGTTGACTCTATACCAAAAGACTCTTAGAATTGCTAAATAAATTCAGCAAAGTCTTGGCATATAAAATCAATGTACATAAATCAGTAGTATTTCTATATAGTAGTAACTGTCAAGCTGAGATTCAGATTAAGAATACAATATCATTTATAACAGATGCCAAGAAAATAAAACCTAGGAATGTACTTAACCAAGGAGGTGAAAGGTCTCTACAAGGAGAATTCCCATTCTTGTGTATTGGAAGGATCAACACTCTTAAAATGTCCATACTTCCCAAAGTGACTTACAGTTTAAATGAAATTCTCATCAAAATAATGATGTCATTTTTTACAGAACTAGAAAAAGAGAGGGAGAGGGGAGGGAGAAGGGAGAGGGGAATGGGTGGAGGGAGGGTTACTGGAGGGATCACTTCTATGGTTTATCTTACAAGGGTACAAGTGAATCTTTCCAAGAGTAGAATATGATTGTCTTAACACCATAACTAAGAAAATGACATGAAGGCTATGTTAACCAGTTTGATGAAAATATTTCAAATTGTATATGAAAACACCACACTGTACCCCAGAATTGCATTAATGTACATAGTTATCATTTAA
>CAUYQV010076268.1:0-31876 GCA_963574575.1 Galagoides demidoff
TGGTCCCAGCTACTTGGGAGGCTGAGGCAGGAGACTCGCTTGAGCCCAGGAGTTGGAGGTTGCTGTGAGCTGTGATGCCATAGCACTCTACCCAGGGGGACAGCTTGAGGCTCTGTCTCCCAAAAAAAAAAAAAAAAGTCATACTTTAGATATAGAGTATGGGACCTAGAGAAGGATTTCCAAGAAGAGTATGCCAGCCAGGGTAGGCTGACCAGCCCTGGTTAGACTTTAATCGCACTGGCGGCCAATTTTCTCCCAGCCGAGGACTCTATCATATGTATATACTTCTGTAATCAGGCGCTGTCCACTCATGTGCTGTCCAGGAGCGTCTTTGAAGAATATAAGCTTCAGAAGGTGAGGGCTGGAGATAAAATAACCAGGTGACTTAAGGATATGACTTCTGAGGGTCTCCATGCAGGCCCTGTTCCAGACTCTTTTTCAGATGGGAGATAGTTCGTCCTGTACCACTTCTTGTCTGGGAAGACCATAAACAAAAGCAGACTTGTCACCTGTAGAACTCAGGGAAGTTCTGTTAAAAAACACAGCTCCCTGATGGTGTCTGGGCACAGCAGCCCCAGGCATGAACAAAGTGCACCATCCGCGGGCCGCCATCCGCGAGCCGTTGGTCCATGGTGTTATTTCATCTTATCTGTGTTTTCTCCTGTGAATCTGGATTCTTAGAGCATCTCAACAGACAGGGGAAGAGTCAGAGATTATAGATTTCCTGCTGGCGTTGCTACAAATTATGAAAATGGAAAAACAATAGAGGCTAATACAGTGTGGCCTAGAACGGCAACATTTTCAGAAATATCAGACTTTAAACATTTTTTGTCAGGCCCCAAAGGAAAGTTATTTAATATAGTTTGGGTTTTCAATTGGAGATGTCACATTGACGGACTGATATGAGTGGGAGGCTTGTGACTGAGGGTTATTTTGTTATTTACTAATAAATGAGATTACTTCATCATGAGAAAAATATCACTGCATTTTCTTTTTAATATTTGGCTTGGAAAAAATTGGTGAGGCCCAACAGACGACAAAGCCCCACTTCTCATGTTTCTGTAAACACAATTTTTTTTCCTTTGTTTTAGAAAGGAAACTGTTGGCCATGCTCCCCACGTGGACGCTGCGTCCTGTTCTGTCCCCGTGTGGACTCTGTATCCTGGCCTGTCCCCATGTAGACGCTGCATCCTGGGCTATCCCCACGTGGATGCTGCGTCCTGGGCTGTCCCCATGTAGACGCTGCATCCTGGGCTGTCCCCACGTGGACACTGCATCCTGGGCTGTCCCCACGGGGTGTGTTCTTTCCCTCCCAGAGTGACACAGGCATTATTAGAGCAAATTAGCCACTCGAATGTGGTGCGAGTCACGAGGGCTGCTGACCCTTTTGCTCTGGGCACACATTATTTCCTCCCCAGCTCCAGAAACTGCCCAGAATCCCACACATAGTGTGCTGGAACCAAAGCGGCTTCAGTTATAAACAGCACTGCCTCGTCACCACGCTGTGTCATCTCTTGCCATTTAAAAGGAACAGATGTTATTTTTGCTCCAAACTGGATTACAAAACATCTTTTGATTTTTTTTTTAAAGCTTCTCTTTGCCAGTTAAAATAATGACATAAACAATCATATCTGAGTTAGTTACCCGACGGAATGCCAGAAATGCTTGTTTTGAAAAGGTACTGTGGAACGATCTCTGGAAGGATTCGGGTCAGTGGCATTCAGAGAATGCACTGTGGAAGCCAGAGCTTCTGACTCAGAGCCCCCGGTCACTCATGCCCACCCTGGCAGGGTCTGCCCGAGGGGCCAGCTCAGCTTGGAGCAGCTGGCATCCAGGCAGGCTGGCACACAGTTAGTGGGGCACGTGCAAAGGGGCAGTCTAGGTGCCTTGCAGTTTCTGAGTGACAGATCAATTTTGTTTTACCAGGTAACTCCCTGCTCCTGAATTCCTCCATGCAACCAGACCTCACGGTGAGCCGAACGTACAGTGGACCCATCTGCCTGCAGGACCCTCTGGACAAGGAGCTCATGACTGAGTCCTCACTCTTTAACCCTTTGTCAGACATCAAGGTCAAAGTGCAGAGCTCGTTCATGGTTTCCCTGGGAGTGTCTGAAAGAGCGGACTACCACGGCAAGAACCACTCCGGGACTTTTCCTCATGGAAACAACCGAAGCTTTGGTACAATGCATCCCAGAAACCAAACGCCCTACATCCAGAATCTGTCCTCACTCCCCGCACGGACTGAACTGAGGACCACTGGGGTCTTTGGCCATTTAGGGGGACGCTTAGTAATGCCAAATACAGGTGGGTGGTAGGTGTGTGTGTGTGTTTCCCGGCATCCGCACAGGCATTTTGTATTTAATGCAGTTGTTGCGTCCCATCTGTCTCATGTGGTTGTCTATCCCCTCATCAGAGCTGCAGACGCCGCAGTTCCACCAGCCCACTTCATTTACGCAGCAAAATTAGAACCAACACTGAGGTTGGGTTTTGCAGCCTACATCTCTACAGGGATCGAATTCTCTGTGTGACGCCCCGTGAGGGTCGGTTGCCATATTTGCTCAAAAGGTTGAGGTACCCTTTGAAACATATTTGCTAGAACATGATGAGGAAGCACCAAAAACATTCTGTGCCATGACAGACACGTGTCATGTGCGCCTCCAAGCACGGTTTATGCATCAGTAGATAATTGCGTGAAGTGACCCTCAGCGTCTAAGTTCATCAGGAACTGCCCTTGCACACACTCTGAGTGTCCTGATCTTGCCATAACATTCCTGAGCAGTGATGGGGGCCACTATGGAGATGCTCTTTCAAATTCAGCTCCAGGGCTATGCCATCTGTGTAATGAGTTCTCATGTATTTTTCTTCCCTCTTTTAGTTGGAAGAGAGATTTTCTTGATGTGTTAACAGAACACTTCAGGTGTCCAGCCCTGATCACTTTTAAAATGATACCCCATCTGTGGATTACTCGGCAGCGTTGCCACCCGAGACCTGAGTGATGGCAGATGAGGTCAATTTCTCCCCTGACTTCTAAGCAACAAGACTCAGGTGGTGTGCGGGGTCAGGCAGCGCGGTGCTGTCTGTGCGAGGGAAAGGAATCGACAGGATCTGCCAGTGTCCTTAAACCACAGGTCACCATCGCGTCAGGGCCATCATAGCCTTGACGGATTTCTCTCGGGGGTGACACTAACCAACCTCTCAAATCAAACATTTTATCTCGTAAAATGAAATCTGTAATAGGACTAGTCTGATAACGACTCTTCCAGCAAAATGACCCCTCTAGCAGCTTAGTGACTTGACATTGAAATTCGTTTCAGGTTGACAAATGCCGTCTTGTTCTCTCCCGGAGCAATCGCCTCCTTTAAAAACTTCATTTCCCAGTGTATTTTATGTCCTAAAAGCAGCCCTCAACAGCGGCCCTAATTGGAAGGCTTTGTTCTGTAAACCTTCCAGCTCTCTAAGCCTTCCTTGGTCAGCGTATCAGCAGGGTGAGGGTCGTGGCTCAGATCTGTGTGGGTGACAGTGGACGAGCATCGTGTGTGATGTGAGTCTTCCTGTTGATAATTGGCAGATAAGAGACTCAATGAGGAATGAGTCAGTCAGCCATAGATACCAATTACCCTTCCTGAGAGAAGCCATAAATTATTAATAGAAGTGTGTGTCCCCAGGAAGGAAAAGAGACACAACCGTTGCCCTCTCTGGGACAGACACATCAGAATCACGGACAGTGGCAGGTTGGATTTCTGTGCCTTTATCTCACCTCCTTTTTCTGTCCAGCTCCCGCCCGGCCCTCAGCAGCCTCTCAGGAGTTATTTGTTGGTGACATTGGCCAGTACTCCCCTCCCTCTTCCTGTCCCCCTTTGCCAGTTTGTGTCTTATGTGTGTGTACACGCATCTCCACACACGTGGAGGGAGTGCCAAGACAATCCCATTTCTCGGCTGTGTTTGTTTGATGTTCGTCAAGGAAAGTGAGGAGATGAAACCTTGGGGATTAGAGATTTTTCTTCTCCCTCCCCTCTGACTCGAGTAGCTCTCCGGTTGGAAACTCCGAGTTCTGATAGCGATGTCCCTGCTTCCTGGACAGTTTCTCTGGGAAAGGGGCGTTTTCAAAGCTCCTGACTAGGATTGCTGGACACGACTGGAGCTGTTCACTGAGAATGAATTCGAGAGAAAATAAGTATGGTGAATTGAAACATATGTCCTTTGATTTGCAGGAAATAAATGCAAAATCTGCCCTAGGAGTAAAGAAAGCAAGGCACAGAAATTAGGTGGTTCTAATGCCGTCCATCCCACATTGTAGGGGGCCTGGCAATGATTTCTCCAAAAGGTTGGGGTGTTCTCCACGGTCTAGCCATCATTTATTTTTCCAATTATGGAACAGGGACCTCAGAAAGGTGGTCCTATTGTCCTTTCAAATAAAAGGCCTTTGGGGTTGCAGGCGGAGTTTGGGACCAGTCTGTTTTTCTTTAATCAGAAACAACTGGTGGATGACATATTGAAATGGGTACTTTTCCCAGGGACATGGGCACAGCTGGCATCTCCTTCTTCATGATCTAACTAACTTGCTCCCCTCTCTGGATTTCACTATCTCCAGCCCCCACGTAGAATTTGCACGTTTGGGCAGGAGAACAGATAAGTGCATTGGAAAGATAACACAGTCTCTGATGGAGAAGATAAAGGTCCAGTGACCTTGTTGATTCAGGTTGAATCTAGGAATGTTATGAAGAAGGTTTCAGCCTAACCGTGGGGAAGGAGCTGACATGAAGGGAGCATGCTGTGGTCTGCTCCACAGACGGCCCCGCTCAAACATCCTCACACCCATCTCTTCTGTTTCAATCTGGGAGTCGATTATCAGGCCGTGATAAGCTACAGAAGATACCATGTGTCAGAGCCTGGCTTCTTTTATTTTTTTACCAAGACTTTTGAATTCTACTCTTTGGTCCCTATATTCAAGATATGTGTATTGGGGTCCCACACCGACCAGCACTGCTCTAAAGTGCTCTTGATGTGGTAGGACGTTATTGCTTGGGGACAGTCCCCGGTGCTTCTCCGTTTGAAGAATAGAGACTGCATGTCTTTGATGTCACAGTGACCTACAGAGCCTGAGCGAGGGGCAGCAGAGAGAAAGTTCTGTATTAAGCTAAGAAGAGACAGAATGTCTGGGGCAGGCATCCTTGTGGATGTCCAGACACACAGAACCGCCATGCAGGGCAGCTTGTGTTCATCAGCGGGGAGGGATATAATAGAGGCTGCTTCATTTGACAACTACATTTAAGGAAGAATAGAAAATGGAAGGAGGAGCCTGATTGGCGATCCCTAAGTATGACAATTACAGTTCTCCTACTAATGACATTAAGGTCCAGAATATAAACGGATCTCCTTGCTGAAGAGCTGTAAGTGAGATGAAAATGTGCCTTATTCTTAGTGCCAGTGAAAGGTACTGATGGTACCTGGCATGTTACTGAATACTCAGAAATGTGAATCACAAATAACTTGTTTTGCAATGAGTCTCGCATTCCTTGACTGGAGAGCTGCTAACAGGCACACAGAGGAATGTCAGTAAAGCCAGCCAATCTCCAGGACTAAATTATCATCAGCAACCTGAAAGCTTCCTGAGCGATTACATTAGCCCTAATGAAAGGAAAACAAGGTGAGAGCTGCATTATTCAAAGAATAGGAAGATGCCTTGAGATTTTATTTTGTAAAGATCTTACTGCTTCTCTAGTTCATTTATTTTTATGAATAAGAAGCTACGTTAAAGAGAGTCTCTGGCCTCCCCCAGACTCTTCTCTCCTGGACAAAGTGAATTGTTTTCTTCACAGCATTCACAAGGACAGACAAGAAATTTAAAGTGCAGTGTGCTGTGGCTTCCAGTGCCAGCCACTGCACTGTGTGGTTGTGAATGACGTGAATTGGTGGGTTCCTTCAGCTTGGCCTGGGCATAGAGGTGGTTAAGTAGCCTTTAACCTTAACCGGTCCTGGCTTCTGTTTGCAAATTAAAGGCCATATCGGTTACATACTAACCTGAACATGTTCTGAGCATATCAGATGCTTTTATACTTTCTCAAGTTTTCTTAACAAAATATAGCACTCCTTTGAATGCAGCTCTCAACTTCCCTCCAAATGTGCAATTTGGAAGACTATTTCATACCAGTTTCTAGCAACGTATTAGATCACTCACCCACCACCAGCCCAGGTACCTGTTTGGGAAACCAATGGAGTAAGAGGCAAGATAGAGACCTTGGCAGCACATTTACTGATGTGTTGAAAAACTCTTATATTCTCATATGTGTTTAATACAACCTAATCTTAGACTACCCAATCTTTTTTTTTTTTTTTCTTACTATGTCGCCCTGGGTAGAGTGCCGTGTCATCACAGGCAACCTCAAACTCCTGGGCTTAAGGATCTGCCAGCCTTGGAGTATGTGGCCAGTGCCCTAACCACTGTACCATACAGATGCCGAGCCAGAACACCCAATCTTTTAAGAGAATTAAATAATGCTGAGAAACCTTAAAATTTAAAAGGAAAAACGTGTTTTTGAGTACTCATTTGAACAATATGCTCTTCGTTATGTCAGTGTTTGAAAGCAGTGTTTTTCCGCTCATTATCTTTGACTTCTTAAACTTTGCAGGGATTGGGATTTCCTAAATTGTTACGAGAAAGTCCTTTTGTGTGGGCATATTTGAGGTGCCCGAGTGAGGCACTTCACATTAATTGGAAAAATCTCTTGAATAACCCTTGGGTTTTTCTGTTTCAGGGGTGAGTTTACTCATACCACACGGTGCCATTCCAGAGGAGAATTCCTGGGAGATTTACATGTCCATAAACCAAGGTGAACCCAGGTAAGAGAGAAGAATGGTGTATTCGTACAGCGTACACAGGGGATGGAACTGCTATAGAAAATCAGCAGTTGTTAAGATAATGAGACCTGAAGGTATGGAGGTGGGATAGTGAGTGCTTGACCCTTTAGAGGGAAAAAACAGCTGCAAAAATCCATTGTCTGGAAGGAAAATACTTATTACTCCACACTGTGTGGTCGCCAGGGAACACCAGATGGAAAGCAGTGAACTGGTCAGCAGGTCACAGCTGGCTTCCTAGTAACACCGGCGGCTCCCAGTGTCTTCCTCTCGAAAGAAGGGAAACATTATCCCGTGAGGTCCTCTTTGGTGCTGGGTATTAGGCACATACACACTGTGGGTGGCTCATGATCCTTTTAATGTCAGCAGAAGACGTGTGTGCACAGGCTGAAAGGCAACTGCTTAGGCAGTTTCCCTCGATGTAAAAATACGATCTAAAGTTCAATAGCTTTGAGATGACAAATTACAACAGCATTAAATTCAGTTACATGAACAAATACAAATCTTGTCACATACTCTTTTAATGAAAGTAGTTGGTTATTTTCTTAGCACAACTATGATATTTGTGGAAACGTAGCCTTCCTGCACGCAAGATAAACCCAACTCCTCTTTAGAAAGCGATTTCTCTCATGAACGGCATATATACCTCTGGCATTTTTAGTCATAACGACCTGGTTATTTTAGAAGAGATTTTTCTTGTTGTTGTTAGCCAAGAACATGTGAAAGAAAAACACTGGAAGGAAAAACAGCCAGAGAAACAGATGGTTGAAACAGATTTTGGTATCTATCTCTATGAAAGGATTTGTTGGTGCCCAGTGGTGTACGGGGCTTGAGAAGGAGGGAAGAAGAGGCTCTGCCAGGCGGTTATTGGTGCGGCTCTCAGAGCATCTGTCTGCAGGCTGCGCTACGTTGGGTTACGTAGTATTTCTGCTAGAATCTTTAACTCCACGCCTGCAAAGGTGCCAATATGTCTACTTGGCAGATAGGGGAAACCAAGGCTCAGGAAGGTTTGAAGAGTTTACTCAAAATCTTAAGTCAGTCGAAGCAAACCTAGATACAGGGTTCCCCGGTTAGAAGTTACCTCTTTGTTACACCCTTGGTTGATTTACTTAAGAATCAACCAGGGTGAGTGAGGCGGCTCACACCTGTACTCCTAGCACTCTGGAAAGCCAAGGTGGGTGGATTTCTTGAGCTCAGGAGTTTGAGACCAGCCTGAGCAAAAGACCCTGTCTCTATTAAAAATAGAAAACCTAGTCAGGCTTTGTAGTGGGCACCTATAGTCCCAGGTACCTGGGAGGCAGAGGCAAGTGGATCGTCGCTCTATCCAGTGTAACAGAGTAAGACTCTGTCTCAAAAAAAAAAAAGAATCAACCAGTATTTAACATAGAGGTCATGGTCATTTTCACAGATGCTTTAAAACACATCACACTGCAAATGTCAGTCTGATGCAGAACCTAGTCCCAGAATCAGGGCCTGCTGCACACCCTGCCTGGGCCTCTCCTCCCCCCTCCCCCCAAGATTGTTGTCAGTCTAGTGATCATAGATTCACCTCCTTCCTTTCAAACCCCTCTTCCGGTGTCTTCTCACAATATGAGAACCAACTAGAATAACTTCATGCTTTCTAAGGCACCCCATTTCTTGATACTACCTACCTCAATCCTTGTCTTTTACAAGAAGCTGCCTCTTCTTAAGAGGTCAGAGCTAGATAAGCATGACATATACAAATACTTAAATAAAAATGGCTCAAAAATATCAGAAAGGAACGACATCCTGCGATTTAAAGTAAGCGGGAGAGGCTCAATGCCTGTAGCTCAGCAGCTAGGGCGCCAGCCACATATACCAGAGCTGGTGTGTTGGATCCCAACCCAGGCCTGCCAAACAACAATGACAACTACAACCAAAAAATAGCTGGGCATTGTGGTGGACACCTGTAGTCCCAGGTATTTGGGAGGCTGAGGCAAAAGAATCACTTAGCCTAAGAGTTTGAGGTTGCTATGAGCTGTGACACCGTGATACTCTACCAAGGGCAACATACTGAGACTCTATCTCAAAAATAATAATAGTTATAATATATATGTGTGTGTGTGTATATAATAAAATAAATAAAATAAAAATAGCCAGATGTTGTGGATGTAGTTCCAGCTACTTGGGAGGCTGAGGCAAAGGGATAATCACTTGAACCCAAGAATTTGAGGTTGCTGTGAGCTATGACACCACAGCACTCTACCAAGGGCAACAAAGTGAGACTCAGTCTCTAAATAAATAAGTAAATAAATAAAGTAAATAAGTAGGCAGAAGAAATACCTAAGAACTTGCCGGAGCCTGAAAACCTAAGAAAACAGGCTGGCCTCATGTAGTCACACCTATGCTGACCATGACCTTGCTGTCCTTTAGCTTGGCAAGGTCCATGTTGACCAACTGGGGTTTTCCTTGTTGGTGTCCAGGGTATCAGTTCACAGCTGCTGTGTAGGGTGGATGGACACAGAGCAGTTTACCCCAAACTTCAGTTCCATAAGGTACACGTTCTTCTGGCTGGTCACCTGTACAAAGGACACATCCCTTCACAGATGGCTGAGACCTTCCCAGATGTTCCCATCTCCTGAGGAAATGACCAGTCTGTGGGCTACAGGCCATTTAGCTCCCTTCACAATCCTCAGCCCCAAACTACTTACAAAAACACTGAAAATAACAAATACCTTTCTGTTACTTTTTTAAAGCTGGGTGAAACCTCTCCCATCTCTGCCAGGAAGCTGGTTGGGTCTGAATTCTTTAACTTTTTCGTTTCTGGATGAACAGGCTGTCATGTCGCCTCTTCATCATACTATCGCTTGAAAACCCATTTTCATGGTATGTCATGCTTCTGTCATCCTGAGCTTGTGCTGAGAATAAGGCCCGTCTTCCTCAAAGTAAAGCAGGACCTTGTGCCTCTCTGTGGCTTTCATCCCCGGCTCCGGCCGCCACAGGCCTCTCCCTTTTCTGTCATCCATCTGAGGATCGGATTTTCCTGACTTGGTCACCTCCACGTACGCAGAACACAGAACAATCTTCCCAACAGCACCTTTATGCCGTATTTAAGGTCCACTCCATTTTATGATTGATGACACATTTCTATTGCCCTTTCCTAAGTTACATCCCTGAGGTGGCAGGGTGGTGGTTTAGTGGTACGGAAAGTGACATGATTAATTCGAATTCTGACCAGATTTGTAAGGCACATGGTTGTTTGGAATAAATCAAAACACAAACTAACCTCTTGTATTGAAATAATCTTAGATGGTTTTATTTTGATTTGTTCTTTTTGAGACAGAGTCTCACTCACCCTAAGTAGAATGTCATGGCATAGCAGCTCATAGCAATCTCAAACTCTTGGGCTCAAGTGATCCTCTTGCCTCAGCCTCCCGAGTAGCTGGACTACACGTATCTGCCACAATGCCCGGCTGTCTTTAGAGATAGGGTCTCACTCTGGCTCAGGCTGGTCTCAAACTCCTGCACTCAGGTGATCTACCCACCTTAGCCTCCCAGAGTGCTAAGATTACAGCATATTTTGATATTTTGGTGAGTTATAAGTGAGGTTGTCATTGTCTGAATTGAACATACCCTGTCTCTCTTGGGGCACGCCACCTGTGTACCTGGTAACCCCCCACAAGGACACTTTGGAATTTCTGTGAAGAAAAATGATGTCACCTTCTTTTTTTTTTTTTTTTTTTAAATTTCAGACTAACAAACATTAGGATACAGACAACTAGGTTACAATGTTTGCGTTTGTTAGGTAGAATCCCTCTTATAGTTGTGTCCTGCACCCAAAAGGTGTGCCATACACCCTACAGTATGCCCATTAAGTGGGAACACACCCATCCCCCTCCCCATCCCTGCTCCTCCCTCCCTTGATCCCCCTCCCCTGAATTTGAATTGAGTTTTTCTCTTATGTGCCTAAGTATTAGCTTATCTGCTGGCTTCATATTAATATTGAGTACTCTAGATACTTGCTTTTCCATTCTTGGCAATACTTTACAAAGAAGCATGCATTTCAACTGCATCTAGATAATATAAAAGATGTAAAGTCTCCATCTTTTTATGGTTCAGTAGTGTTCCATGGTATACATACACCGTAGTTTGTTAATCCATTCTTGGGTTGATGGACATTTAGGTGGTTTCCACATTTTGGCAATTATAAATTGAGCTGCGATAAACATTCTAGTGAAAATGTCCTTGTGGTACGATGAATTTTTTCCTTCTGAATAGATGCTTAGTAACGAGATTGCAGGATCAAATGAAGCATCTAATTTGAGTTCTTTGAGAATTCTCCATAATTCTTTCCTAAGAGGCTGTATTCATTTGCAGTCCCACCAGTACTGTAAGTGTTCCCTTTTCTGCACAACCACTCCAGCACCTGCAGCTCTGGGACTTTGTGATATGGGCTAGTTTCATTGGGGTTAGCTGAAATCTCAGGGTGGTTTCAATTTGCAATTCTCTGATAATTAGGGATGAGAAGTATTTTTTCATGTTTGTTAACCATTCATCTCTTTTTCTTAGAGAAGGTTTTAGTAATGTCCCTTGCCCAGTGATAAGGAATGACGTCACTTTCCCCCTCATCATCTCTAGTCTGTTAACATTTTTATTTTTTTTTTATTTTCCCCCTCCCTCTGTCCCTTTCTCTGCTCTTCCCTTCTCCCACTCCCCTCCCTTCTTCCCTCTCTCTCCTTCTTTCACCCCCGCAGTGTGTACGGTCATCAACTATCCTCATATGAGAATCGAGTACATAGGATTCTTGCTTCTCCATTCTTATGATGCTTTACTAAGAATAATGTGTTCTACTTCCATCCAGGTTAATAGAAAGGATGTAAAGTCTCCATCTTTTTAATGGCTGAATAGTATTCCATGGTATACATATACCACAGTTTGTTAATCTATTCCTAGGTTGATGGGCATTTAGGCTAGTTCCACATTTTGGAGATTGTAAATTGAACTGTGATAAACAGTCAGTCTAGTACAAGTGTCCTTTATGATAAAAGGATTTTTTTTCTTTCTGGGTAGATATCCATTGATTTGTAGGATCAAATGGGAGGTCTAGCTTGAGTTCTTTGAGGGTTCTCCATGCTGTCTTCCAAAAAGGTTATATTAGTTTGAAGTCTCCCCAGCAGTGTAAAAGTGTTCCCTTCTCTCCACGTTCATGCCAGCATCTGCAGTGTGGAGATTTTGTGATGTGGGCCATTCTCCCTGGGGTTAGATGGTATCGCAGGTGGTTTTGATTTGCATTTCTCTAATAATTAGGGATGGTGAGCATTTTTTCATATGTTTGCTAGCCATTCGTCTGTCTTCTTTAGAGAAGGTTCTTTTCATGTCTCTTGCCCGTTGACATATGGGATTGTTGGCTTTTTTAATGTGGATTAATTTGAGTTCTTTATAGATCCTAGTTATCAAGCTTTTGTCTGATACAAAATATGGAAATATCCTTTCCCACGGGGTAGGTTATCTGTTTGCTTTGGTTGTTGTCTCCTTAGCTGTACAAAAGCTTTTTAGTTTCATATATTTTTATAGTAGTTGCAATTGCTATGGAAATCTTCGTCATCAAGTCTTTCCCAAGGCCAATAACATCAAGTGTTTTTCCTATGTTTTCTTTAAGGATTTTTATAATTTCATGCCTTAAATTCAGGTCCTTTATCCATCTTGAATCAATTTTTTGTCAGTGGAGAATGGTACAGTCCAGTTTCAGTCTTTTACATATGGATATCCACTTCTCTCAACATACTCTGGATATCCACTTCTCCCAGCATACACATACTGGAGATGTGTTAAATTAAATGGGGATTTTTTTCCCCCCAGTGTATGTTCTTGTTTGGTTTATCAAAGGTTAGGGGGCTATAAGATAATAGTTTCATTTCCTTGTTTTCTATTCAGTTCCAAATATCTATGTCTCTATTTTTGTGCCAGTACCATGCTATTTTAATGACTATGACCTTATAGTACAGCCTAAAGTCTGGTATGCTGATACCCTTGGCTTTGTTTTTATTACTAAGAACTGCCTTAGCTATAGGGAGTTTTTCTGGTTTCTGGTTCCATACAAAATGAAGAATTATTTTTTCCAATTCTTGAAAGTATGATGTTAGTATTTTTTTCTTTTTTGCAGTTTTTGGCCAGGGCTGGGTTTGATCCTGCCACCTCTGGCATATGGGGCCAGTGCCCTACTCCTTTGAGCCACAGGCACCGCCCTGTGATGTTGGTATTTTAATAGGGGTGGCATTGAATTAGTAGATTGCTTTGGGAAGTATAGACATTTAACAATGTTGATTCTTCCCAGGCATGAGCATGGTATATTCTTCCATTTGTTAATATTCTCTGCTATTTATTTTCTTGGGGTTTTATAATTTCCTTTGTAAAGTTCCTTTACCTCTTTTGTTAGGTATATTCCTAGGTATTTTATTTTCTTCAAGGCTATGGTGAAAGGAGTTGTGTCCTTAGTTAGCCTCTCATCGTGACTGTTATTGGCGTATACAAAGGCTACTGATTTGTGGACATTGATTTTATATCCTGAAACATTACTGTATTTTTTGATGACTTCCCAGAGTCTTATGTTTTAGTCTTTGGGGTTCTCTAAGTATAAGATCATAGTGTCAGCCAAGAGGGAGAATTAGACCTCCTCTGCTCCCATTTGGATACCCTTTATTTCCTTTTCTTACCTAATTGTATTGGCTAGAACTTCCAGCACTATGTTGAATAGTAATGGTGACATAGGACCATCTTGTCTGGTTCCAGTTCCAAGTGGAAAAGCTTTCAGTTTTACTCTATTCAGTAAAATATTAGCTGTGGGTTTGTCATAGATAGCTTTGATTAGTTTAAGAAATGTGCCACGTATGCCTATAGTCTTCAGTGTTCTAATTAGAAAAGGATGCTGGATTTCTTGGAATGCTTTTTCTGCATCTATTGAGATGATCATATGGTCTTTGTTTTTGCTTCTGTTGATATGGTGAATAATGTTTATGGACTTGCATATGTTATACCAGCCTTGCATCCCTGGGATGAAACTGACTTGATCATGATGTATGACTTTTTTGATGATAAGCTGTAATCTATTGGCTAGGATTTTGAGAATTTTTGTATCTATATTCATGAGTGAAATTGGTCTGAAGTTCTCCTTTTGAGTTAGGTCTTTTCCTGATTTTGGCATCAAGGTGATGTTTGCTTCATAGAACATGTTGGCGAAGATTCCTTCCTCCTCAATTTTTTGGAAAATTTCTGCTGTATGGAAATAAGCTCTTCTTTGAAGGTTTGATAGAATTCTGGTGTGAAGCCATATGGACCAGGGCATTTTTTTTTTTATTGGGAGATTTTTTATTGTTTCTTTGATCTCAGTGCTTGAAACTGGTCTGTTCAGGAGCTCTATTTGTTCCTGGCTAAGTCTAGAGAGAGGGTATGATTTCAAATATTGATCCACTTCCTTCACATTGTCAAATTTCAGAGCATAGCGTTTCTTGTAGTATTCAGAGATAATCTCTTGTATCTCTGTGGCATCAGTTCTTATTTCCCCTTTATCCTTTCTGATTGAGGTTACTAGAGATTTTTCTTTTCTATTTCTAGTTAGTCTGGTGAAAGGTTTATCTATTTTATTTATTTTTTTCAAAAAAAACTCCTTGTTTCATTAATTTTGTGAATGATTCTTTTTGTTTTTAATTTCATTAATCTCTGATTTAATTTTGGATATTTCTTCTCCTCTGCTGGGTTTAGGCTTAGATTATTCGTTTTGCAATTCTATAAGATGGCTTGTGAGTTTGCTGATGCACTCTCTGTTTTTCAGATGTAGGCATCTAAAGTGATTAATTTTCCTCTCAGGACTGCTTTTGCATTATCCTACAGGTTTTTGGTAGCTTGTGTCTTCACTGTTGTTCTACTCAAGGAAGTTAATAATTTCCTCTTTTATTTCTTCCTCCACCCAACTGTCATTCAGCATAATGTTGTTTAATTTCTCTGCCTTTGTGTGGGGTTGAACACTTTTGTTGGAATTGAGTTCCACTTTTAGTGCCTTGTGGTCTGAGAAGATGCAGTTGATTCTTTTGAGGTTTGTTTTGTGTCCTAGGATATGATCAATTTTGGAGAATGTTCCATGGGGTGATGAGAAGCATGTATATTCTTTATCTTTGAGATGGAAAGTTCTATATACATCTATCAAACACAGTTTTTCCAGGGTCTCATTTAAGTCCCTTATATCTTTGTTTAATTTCTGTTTAGAGGATCTGTCTAGCTCTGTAAGAGGAACATTAAAGTCACTTGTTATTATGATGTTATAGGACATCATATTGCTCAGACTAATTAAGATCTGTTTCAAGAATCTGGGAGCATTTAATTTGGGTGCATAAACATTTAAAATTGAAATGTCTTCTTGTTGTTTTTATCCCTTGATCAATATGAAGTGTCCATCTTTGTCTTTTTTGACTTTAGTTGCTGTAAATCCACATGTATCTGAAAATAAGATGGCAACCCCTCTTTTCTTCTGAATTCTGTTTGCCTGAAAAATTGTCTTCCAACCCTTAACTCCTAGTTTTGTCTTTCGAGGCTAGGTGTGTTTCCTGCAGACAGCAGATGGATGGCTTGGTTTTTTTTTAATCCAATCAGCCTGTCTATGCTGCTTCAGTGGGGAATTCAAGCCATTAACATTTATTGAGATAATTGATAAGTGTGGTAGCATTCTATTCATCTTATTTTGTGAAAGTCCATTGCTTAGTTTTATCTTTTTCATCATTGTGGAAGCTAGGTTCTGTCCTTTAATTTCTGGGTGCTTACATTGCTGGTGGTCCATTGTGATGGTTAGTGTGTAGAACAGGTTGAAATATTTCCTGTAGAGCTGGTCTTGTTGTGCCAAATTTCCTCAATATTTGCTTTCTCCATCAATTTTAAAACTTAGCTTAGCAGGATATAGAATTCTGGGCTGGAAATTGTTTTGTTTAAATAGATTAAAGGTAGATGACCATTATCTTCTGGCTTGAATAGTTTCATGAGAGAAATCTGCAGTCACCCTAATGAATTTGCCTCTGTAGGTCAATTGGCACTTACTCCTGGCAGCTTGCAAAATCTTTTCTTTTGTGTTGACTTTGGACAGGTTCATTGCAATGTGTCTTGGAGAAGCTCTATTAGAGTTGAGACAACTTGGGTCCAGTATCCCTCTGAAAGGAGTGTGTCAGAACCTTTGATGACAGTTGGGAAATTTCCGTTTATAATTTCTCCAGTATTGCTTCCATTCCTCTAGGGCATTATTCTTCCCCTTCTGGGATACCTATAACTTGTATGTTTGAATGCTTCATAAAGTCTCATAATTGTGTCAGTAAATGTTCTCCTTTTTCTCTCTTTTTTTCTGCCCTTTTAACTATCTGATTCATCTTAAGAGCTTTGTTCTCTACCTCTGAGATTCTTTCTTCTGATGGTCTAATATGTTGTTGATACTTTCTGTTGCATCTTTAAGGTCCCTAATTGACTGCTTTAGTTCCTGCAGCTCTGCTATATCCTTTCCATATTCTTCCTATCATTCATCTCTTATTTGATTCTGTCTTTGGATTTCCTTTTGGTTATTTTCCACTTTCTTAGCAATTTCCTTCGTTGTTTTCATCATCTGTATTTTAAATTCCCCTTCTGTCATTTCTAACATTTATTTATAGGTGGAATCCTCTGCAGTAGCTACCTCACGGTCCTTGGGGAGGGGGTGGGGGGTGCTCTAGACTGGTTTTTCATATTGCCAGGATTTTTCTGCAGCTTCTTCCACATTAGTGTTTTCTTTTATCTCTTTCCTTGCCCTAATTTTCCTTTTACTTCCTCTTGCTCTTTAAGTTACCATGCCTCTGGCCTAAGGTTTTGATGAGTCCTTTTGGTACAGGATTAAAAGAAAGAAAAGACTGAAGAGTAAGAAGGAAAAAAAGATTAAAAAAAGAGGGTAGTGCCTGTGGCTAAGTGGGTAGGGCACCAGCCCCATATATTGGGGGTGGCAGGTTCAAACCAGGCCCCAGCCAGCTAAAATAGCAGTGCAACTACAACAAAAAATATCCAGGTATTGTGGTTGGCACCTATATTCCCAGCTACTTAGGAGGCTGAGGGAAGAGAATTGCTTAAGCCCAAGAGTTGGAGGTTGCTGTGAGCTGAGACACCATAGCACTCTACCAAGGGTGATAGAGTAAGACTCTGTCTCAAAAAATAAAAAAAAAGAAAAGAAAAGAAAGAAAAAAGAGAAAGGAGAAAGGGTGAGTAAAAGAGAATATTGACAAAAAGAAGAGAAGCACAAAAAGAGGGAGACAGGAGTAATAAAGATGTACAGTAGGGTACTTTTACCCACACCTTAAAAACCCCTAACCTCTGGGGGTGCTGGGTTGGGTGGTTCCCTGAGGTCAGCTACTCCTTGCCCGTCTGAGCAGACATGGTATCCTGCTTCCACCAAATAGAGAGGAAAGACAAAAACACTATAAATCAAACCAAAACAAACAAAAAGAAAACCTTACAAGATAAAATTGGATGAAAAACCAAATAACAGGGGCAGATACACTAGAAAAAATGAAGTACTTATTATTAAAGGAGGCAACAATGGAAAATTATTCTAGTGAAAAAATTATTTCTTCACTAGAAAAGTGAAGAAATGAAAAAAAGAGAAAAATCTAGGGAAAATTTTGAAATTTTTTAAAAAGCAGCATATATATATCTTACTGGATATTGTCTGGGGAACAGGTGATCTTCTGGGGTATGAGATGCTAATCACAATGCTGATACAGCTGTATGAGACAGAGACTGGAGGCCTCTGCTGACTTCGTTCCCCTCAAACCCCACAGGGTTAAGAGCCTGAATCTCTCCTCAGCCTGCTCAAAAGACACTTTATACCATTAACCTTGGCTAAGCAGAAGCTTTCCCAGGAAAACACTTGATGCTAAGATCTCTCCTGAAGTGGCTCCCCACTTATCCAGTGCACCAAAACCAGCCTAACCCTATGCCCCTGGGGGCCGGTGCTGCAAAGCAGCCCTTCTACTACCAAACACTGAAGTCTTTGCTTTTACCCAGTGTCTCAGTCCCAGTCTTTGGTGCTGTTCACAGTCACTAGATCACTCACCCACAGTCTCCCACCCTGAGCCTTGCTCTGTGACCCTGAGGGTGGAGCCTTCAGGGCAGTTTTTCCACAATGGCTGTGCTTGGAGGCTCACAGCCAAACTATGTTATTTTCATTTGGCCCAGTGGCTAAGTCCCAAACCCTGGATAGCACTTAAAGTCACCCACACTGTTGCCCAAGTTCTCCCAAGGTAATTCAACTGAGTGCAATCTGTCGGTCTACAATCTCACGGCAGCCTCAGACCAAATGCTACTACTTGCCACTTTTCCACTGCATTTGTCCTCCAGGGGTCCAAAAGCCATTCACTATCCCCTTGTATCCCCAAAGGGATGTTTCTGGGCAGAGCCCACAAGCCAGAGATGCCTGGCGTCTTCTCTTCCCAATCTCACCATGCCTGGTTGTAAAGAAGCTGTTACTTAGCCACTATCTTTTTCTTTCCCCTAGTCTGTCTACATTTTTAGACTTGAATAATCCTCTTAGTGAATCTTGTCCAGCATCTTCCAACAGCCTAGACCTTTGATTAGTTATAATGTATAGAAAATTATCTCTATTGATGGTTTTGTTCTTGTCTATGTATTTAGTGGTTTACTGAAAGAGGGCTTTGTATTCCTAACTTTTGTTTCAGTATGATTTGCCAAGTACTCTCATGTACATTTGACTCACTTAATAGTCACAGTAATTTTTCAAGGAAGAGAATTTTGTACCAGTTTTAGAGATGAAAAAAAAGCATCTAGAAAATGAGACCTCCAAGAAGCTAAGCTGCTTTTCCAAAGGCGTGCAACTCAGTGGCTGAGCTGGGATCTGAGCTCAGAATCTCTGACTCCACTGCTCATGGACTAAATTATTGTGCCTCTTCTGGATATAGGAGACCATAAGAAGACTTCTTTTTGATGGTGCACAACTGTAAGGCCCCTGTAAGGAGGCATCCTCTGGGATAGCTGAAAATTAGGCAAGACAGGCTCAAATCAAGCATTTCTTATAAGTCAATATGGGTAAAATGCTGTTTTTCCAGTGTAAAGTTGGGAGATAAAGGCTGGAAAGAAGTCTCACTCCAGTGCTGAACCTTTGTAAACATCATGACAGGAAACATTCTAACTCAGTGGCCAAGAGTGTTGCACAAGCAGGCATCAGAGGCCCCAGATTTAGATCTGAGAAGCTTCATAACTCTTATCCATAGACCTTGGGGAAGGCAATGAAAATCTCTGTGTCTCTGTTTTTTCATTACAAATAATAGTATGTGCCTCTCTGATAGACACACTGTGGGATTGCATAGGATGCCCCAACACAGTGATGCTGCAGTCTTGAAGATGATGGAAATAACAAAGGTAGACCTAGTTGGCACAAGTGTATAACAGTTCATCCATTGCTGGAGCATTTTAATCTTCACATTAACCTTGTAAATCATCATCATCATCCTAATTTTATAGATTTGAAAATTAAGACCAAGAAATGTTTGTGTGTTTGTCTGAGCTTGTGGTGGGACCTGGCACCAAAGTGAGATTTTTTTAAAGAATGTGTTCTTCAGACTACATCATACCTCTTAAGGCCTAATTAGGCATATTATTCTCAGAGTGATTGATGAGGGCCAGAGACAGGACTCCCATGCTGAGTAATGGGAATGCAAAATGCACCATGGAGGGGACAAAGAGGCCCAGATTGGGGAAGACAAGGGTAACATTGTAATGTGGTTACCACCATAGTAGAGGACTTCACAGAAAGTAATGGGAAAACAGAGCAGGGTCCTTAACCCATTCTAATGGTAGACTTACACAAGGGTAGAGAGTGAGGGTGGCTTCCTGTAGATGTTAATCAGCTGAGTCTTAAAATGCAATGGGAATTACCAAATGGAAGGTGTAAGGACCTCAAAAATTTCCATCTGCCAGGAGACCCTTTCTTGTGGCTCTCTTGACGACAGAGGTCGAGAGCCTTTAAGAGTATCTACAACCACAGATTCCATTCTGCTGTAAAGTCCCCCGATGCCAGAACTTTGCCCAAAGCAGCTTCCCACTCTAGCCCAGGCTTTTCCACAGATAGGAAACAGGTTCCATGCTCTGCCCTGTTCACAAAATAGAGGATGCTTAGTGACATCATGGGCACAGGAGCTAGATGGCCTCATACAAAGGCAATGGCATAAAATTGGAGCTGCCAGATCTTCTTGCTGGTAAGAAGCCCTTGGTCGTCTCCTGGATCAAGGACATAAGGTAAGACAATTAAATTCATGAGGTCATCCTAGAAAAAGCACTGTTTACCTCATTGCAGAATACCACTACAATCACCTTAAAAGTACTCCCCACAGGAAGCTATGCACTGATGCCAGTACCTAGTCCTCCCTTCAAACCAATTTTGGAACTCTTTTTCTGGAATGGCCTTTGGAGTTATCATTGTACAGCACACAAAATACACATCAGCAATAGTGAAATCCATTCAGCAAAGCACCACCACATGTTGACCCAAACACAGCTGCAAAACACTGATATACCAAGGTTATAAAACCATACAGAGTTGTTTGTACAGTGCTACCAACATAAACACAGGATGGCAAGTTTGTGAACTTAATGGTCAGGACTTGTACAACAATGCTCTGATGGCCATTCCAAACTTATTTTCTAATCTCATCAATCTCATATGAGAGCAGCTCCCTCAGTGTTAGAGGTGAGTGCCTCTCGTAAAGGCCCTTGTGCCCAAGAGGAAACCAGCAGTGATCATTCTCAAAAGAAGCCTGTCTCATTTCCCAGACTTTAATTTGGGATTTTTTTTTTATTCTTTGCTTTTTCTTAGGAATTTTCTTTGTTGGAAGTGAGATTCTATCCTCTCCATTTTTACCAGGTTTCAATAATTTTTTTAATAAATTAAGTCTTAAAACAAGGGGATTAAAAAAATTAACTGTCTCATTTCAGAGATTCTTCCTAGAGATGCCACAATAAAAAAAAAGACACAGATGTAGCACCATTTTTTCCCACTTTCTTTTCTGACACCCTCCCCTTCCCCTGGTTGGAGAGAGAACTGGACCAGAAAATTATGATATGAAGCTTTCTTCTGAAAAGCAATAAAATGAAACCAAAGGCAAACATTCATTTCTTTTTCCAATTACACTGTTGTGTGGATATTCCTGGCCAAGTGCTTAGACTAGAATCAGAAATGGTGTAAGTAATCATTGACGAATTTATAAAAGGACATATATTTTGGAATTTGGCCTTAGCCCAGAACAGGCTACTTCAACCACTTTCTTCTTCTGTTCCTGCTTTTTGTTATTTGGGGTGGTGCTGTGTATGTATGTGTGTGTGTGTGTGGAGTTTCTTTGCTATCAACAGCATGGTCTGCCCATGGCTGTGTGTTGTGGTAAGAATGGGGAAGGTAGAAATAGCAGGGATAGGAATCGTTGTCTATTGTTAGGGTGCTGAGATGTGCTTAGATGGCATGGTGGTTTTGACAGCAAAGCATGAAGTGAAACCAAGCACTGGACAAGGAAGACTGAACAAGTAGCTTTAAAAACGGGGAAAGAGGATGGAGGGTGGACTTTATTTTGGAGTAACAGGTTCACAAGCATTGCAGTGTCGGCCACTCCTAGGAAATAGCCTCAGGTGTTTACACTGCCCTGTAGCAAGAGCCACACACACATCCTCCTCTTCACACCTGTGACAGACACTCAGGAACATCCTCAGACTATTTCTAGAATAGTGAAGAAACATGCACTGTACGTTCATTTCTTATCAATGAGCTGGCCATTCTTTTAATAAAAATGGAGTTTTTTTTTTTTTTTTTTTTTTTTTGAGACGGAGCCTCAAGCTATTCCCCTGGGTAGAGTGCCATGGCATCTCAGCTCACAGCAACCTCCAACTCCTGGGCTCAAGCGAGTCTCCTGCCTCCACCTCCCAAGTAGCTGGGACCACAGGCGCCCGCCACACTGCCCGGCCATTTTTTGGTTGCAGCCATCATTGTTGTTTGGCGGACCTGGGCTGGGGATTCAAACCCGCCACCTTAGGTGTACGTGGCTGGTGCCTTAGCCGATTGAGCCACAGGCACTGAGCCAAATGCTTGGTCTTAAATGGTCCCTGCCAGGGGTCCCATCAGGCCTGTTTGCGTCTCTTTCACAGCAGCACTGTCCATGCTTACCCTTGGTTTGCTTGCCTGACTTTCCTCAGGCAGGATATATCAACTTCCTGAAAGCTAGTGATCGTGCCCTGTTTATTTTGATATCCCCAGATTCAAGCTTACTGCATGGCATATAGGTGTTGCCCAGCTAATGTTGAATAAAAAGCCCAAACAAAAAGATGTAGCTATCATTATGTGTAACACAGACTGCCACTACCTAGGTTCTGATTTAAATGTTTTACATATACTAACTTACATAATCATCTCAGCAACCCTGTGAGGTAGGTACTATTCCTACCTTCATTTTGCAGGTGAGAAAACTGAGGTTCACAGAAATTAAATAACTCTCCCAAGAACAAACAACTGATAAGTGGTGGAACCAGGATTCAAACCCAGGTAGTGTGGCTCCAGTCAGTGCTTTAACCACTGCATTGTATATATGCCTTTAGGAGTGTCACTAAGATTAGTGATAAGGATATTTATTAAATGTCCAAGAAAAGATGAAGAAGCTTAGTCATGATTCACAGCTCCATGAACACATTTTAAAAGAGTTAGTAAATGTGTGGAGGCACTATTGTGGGAGTGGCTCTTACCACTCACACTTATTAAAGATTGGCTGGGGTCTCGGTGCCTGTAGCTTAAGTAGCTAAGGCGCCAGCCACTTACACCTGAGCTGGCAGGTTTGAATCCAGCCCAGCCCACCAAACAACAATAACGCCTGCAACCAAAAAATAGCCGGGTGTTGTGGCGGGCGCCTGTAGTCCCAGCTACTTGAGAGGCTGAGGCAGGAGACTCATTTGAGCCCAGGAGTTGGAGGTTGCTGTGAGCTGTGATGCATGGCACTCTACCCAGGGTGACAGCTTGAGGCTCTGTCTCAAGAAAAAAGATTGGCTGGGGATGGTGGATTTTACCTGCTGTGAATTGGAGGCAGGGCATGGCTAGTAATTGGAAAGGAGGTGATCTCTTTGGAGTTTAGTGAAGTAGAAAACTTAGGGATAGAAGAAAGAAAAATATATGTGTGGAGAAATTGAATTTTCCCTGCCTTTAGTAAGCACCCACTACAGTGGTAAACAAGTCAAGGATGATCCCTGTACTCAGAAGCCTGTGGTGTTGCAGGTTATAAGAGTCTGGTGAGAGAAGGGCAGGGACATAGCTTAGATTATGGCTTGAACTAAAGACAGAGTTGAAACTCAGAATGAGAAGTAGGAGTTTGCTCCTATATGAGAATAGGAAAAGCAACATATAAGGAAAGTGGGCCTTGTGCAGTGGCTCATGCCTATAATCCTAGCACTCTGGGAGGCCGAGGTAGATGGATCACTTGAGTGCAGAAGTTTGAGACCAGCCTGAACAAGAGCAAGATCCCGCCACTACTGAAAATAGAAAAACTGTGTGTGGTGGTAGGTGCCTATAGTCTCAGCTACATGGGAGGCTGAGGCAAGATTATAGGTGAGAAAGCGCAGAAATGGCAAGGACAGTGGTGAGAAGTTAGAGAATTTTCCCCCTTCACCCTAGATAACCAGGGGCTGAACAAGGAACTTGGTGGTAGGAAGAGGTAGTAGCAGGATTATTATTAAGCACCTCTATACGATTCAAAGAAGGCTAAGGCAGGACCTCTACTCTAACGAAGTTTGTGTTCTTTCTAGTTATGAATGGAGGGAACACACATTAAAAAACACCATATATATATATAAAAAAGAGAAAAAAACACCATATAAAACATTCACTTTGTAATAAAGGTCCATGGTATTAATGACTGTTGTATTCTTTCTTTTGTTATTTCACCCAATTGGACTTCATTTCCAAGGTTACATCATAGTCCAAAAGTAGCTGCTAAAGTTCCAGCCATTGGCTCTATGTTTCTACCAGCTAGCAGCAGAAAGAAGAAAAGAAGGGTATATTTTATTTTCTCCCTTTAATGACACTGCTTCTATTTATATCCTGTATGGTCACAAAGCCATACCTAAATGCAAGGGAAGCTGAGAAATATATTACTAATAATTCTAGGCTGTTGAGTGTTCAACTGAACGTTGGAGATTTATTACTAAAGAAGGTGAGAAGAGGTTGGGTGACAATAAGCAAATCTTTGCCATATCATTCTTCACATATGATTGTACTTGGAGCAAGGAAGAGGGGCTGATTATTTTAGGTGAGGTAGTCACAGAACTGTCAGATTTTAAGTCAGGTAGTAGTAGGTAGGGATTCAAAAGATTGAAGAAACATCAGTTACATGCAAATCCTGGGGTTAGAGAATGGCAAGAATGGCAAGAGTCCCGGGAGAGAGATAGTCCATAGGGGTGGAGTGGATCTTATCTCTGAAGTTCTTTTCTTACTTTAAGTTGCTAAGAACAACAGGCCAAGGGGGTCAGGTTTTCTTGTGTAAATGATAAGGAGTCAAAAAAGTTTATGAACCAAGAAGAAGCATGATTTATCTCACGTGCTTGGAAGTTTGGAAGTTTCATCCATGTGCAGAGCAGATGGGGAGGGAAGTTCTCGAAGTAGGGATGCCAGCTAGAAGGTTATCCCAGCGGACTGAGAGTGAACAATATGTGCCTATCCAGGTGGTAATGGTGAGATAGAAGGGATTGTATAGTTGAGAGACCTTGGGAGGGAAACCTACTGGGCTGTGGTGTTGGGGGAGAGGGGGATGTGACCCCAGAAATATTGTTTCCTCTCAGAGGTAGTACTGTCTCTTGGTCTCCCTAGACAGGAGGACAGAACCTCATGAAGAAAAGTGACATTAGTTGGTTGCAGGGAGAATGTGAAGCTCTGCCCTAAGACTTTTTGGCCTTGAAAACCAGCTGCCCCCAGAGGAATAGTTTCCATTCTGCGTAACTGGGGAGTGTGTGGGTCTGGCTAACTGTGAGGAGGGGCTGAGAAGCCAGTAGGCAGATCAAGTTGCTGTGGTTGTGGCTTTTTAGCTGGGGCCTAGGGACTCCTCTGGGAGACACTAGCAGGGGCTCTCCTATCTGAGATAATTTACTTCTTGACTGGGTAGGCCAGAAGGAGAGGCCGCAACCACGGTCTTGGGGCCAGGTTACCTGTGGAGTGATCTGCTATCAGGTGTGAGGCCAATGATTTGGCAGAGGGTAGAGCTAGGGGCTTTACTGGCATTTGGGACATGGCCAGTTTCTTTTGCCTTCTCAGGATCCAATGGGGGAATCCTTTAGTGAAGAAGAGGCCTCATGTGTAATCATATTTGGATTTTATTTGGAAAAAGGCATCTATTTGAGTGATGCTGGCCTTTGATGACCTCCCCTTCATACTTCCTATGACTGCCATGGTGTGAATTGCAGAGCTCAGCCTGAGATATCTGGTGAATCCATTTCTTTTCCCTCTGGGCTACTCAGGGATGTGGCCTAAAACTGCTCAGCAAGTCATTTCTGGTAATATAGTCATCAGTGACCACAGAAGCATGTTCTTCAGACATGGTTCCAAGTCTGTGAGACCTGGTTTGTCCTTGGCAGCTCGTCTCCAAAGTGATAGCTTCAGTTAAAGAACAACAACAAAAAAACCAGACCTAAGCCACTACAGATGCATAAGTCAAGAAGCATCCCACTTTTCTGATGCCTTTTGTCATGTGGTACTCTAGCAGCTTTCCCATATATCTCACAGGGCAGCTCAGGCCTAGAGAAAATTTTGTGTAGCTGGAGTGTATGGTACCCACATGGTTCTTCCCACATATGGGGTCACATAGGGAGGAGATGGGCAGTGATGGGGGCTCTACTGGTGAAGCTGTGGAGCTCAGCAGAACCAGGGCTAGAGGCTTAGAGTGCAGGGAGGTCACTGCTTCCTTCTACCCTTCTGTTCTTGAGCTCTTTGGTGTGAGGGCTGGATGAAGTTTATCTCCACCCCATCAAGGCCAGACAGAGAGCTGCCTCTCCCTCCAGCCACATGCTGTTGACTGTTCTTGTGATTTCCTTTCTGCCGCAGGAGATTTAGTTTGCCCAGAACTGTTCATGGTTAACTCAGGGCCATTATGGGATGTCTTTCTCAAGTTATCATCTCCAAGCCTGAGCTCTGGAGAGGAGGATGGGAGGGAATCAGGCAGGGAGAACAGTCAAGCTTCATCGCCCCAGGTTGGCAATGAAGCCAGGCTTGGTCTTGCTCTGTGAGCACTGCAGTGAGATCTGGCCATCAATCTGTTCCATTTCCTCCTCTGCACTATTCCAGCCAGTCACGGGGCTGGGGAAAAGTGTGGGTGTTTGGAGGGGCTGATGTACTTCCCATGTCTGGACCTTTGAAAATTTTAGCTCTTACACCTCTGGTCAAACTCTGATTTTTGTTGTTGTTATTGTTTCTTTTTAACAGGATTGCAGTTGGGGGGTAGGGGTGGGGAGTTAGGAGGTGTGAAACAATGAGATAAACAAACAGTGACGTGGAGGCAGCAGCAGTACTGAAGTAGGCAGTGGGCTGGGCCAGCCTGCTGTCTGGGCGGGCTGGGTGGAGGACTCCCGCCCTGCACACTGGCCAGCTGGCTTGCGTTAAAGCACTGGCTGAAAATAACTCTCATTGTCTGGAAGCTGCTACTGCAGCAGGGCTGGCTGTGGCCGCCAAAGGGCCAAGGCAGCAGGAGCTGGTACCTCCCATCTTCTTGAGCTTTTGCCCTTGGGAACAGTGCCCAACTGGCCACAGCTGTGCCTGCTGCCCACAGCAGAGACATGTGGATGGCACACTGGGCCATTCCTAACCCTCTGTCCTTTTGGTGGCTGGTAATGGGCCTTTGTGCCTTGTGTTGCCTGCTTTGCCATTGGCTTTGGGACAAACCCATTGGTCTGTGAGGAGGATGGTAGTAGGAACAGAGGGTGGGAACACAGTATTATAGCTCTTCCTATAACAGTCTCTTGGACTCCCAAACTTGGTGCCTTCCCACTATTTTCCATCTCTGCTCATCTGCCCAGTGGGCTGACTTGTAGATTATAGGGAGGACTTATGGCATTTGCAGCCAGGTGTCAAGGAGCATGTGGTGCTGAGACAGTGCCTTGTTTTATCTGCCAGGCTCTCCTAGATTCTTCTCAGGGTTTCCTATTTCTTGGGAAGTGGGGGAAAGGTCCAACCATAGAAAACTTGGTGGGAGGTGGTTCCGAAAGCAAAACATTAATAAAATTACCACTCAATTTCTGTATTTGCTCAAAATAAACAGCCTCTACTGGAGCTTCTCTAAGCCTCTACAGTCCCTTTCCCAGGAGCATTTCAGATGCCTTTCTCCCTCTCAAAGAAGCTGTACCAACTAGGATTAACAGAATATCACTTGGAATTTTTGGTCATTCATATTTGTTTGTTGGGTTTTCCCCAGGCCTGGTCCAAGAAAACTGGCAGAATAGGGGCACGTCCCAGAGCAAGGTCCACAGCTTTGAAGGAAACTTCAAACCCCACTGGCATTTCCCTTCTCCTACAATGGGAAGGAAACAAGGAGGGGCTAACTGGGCTGGGACACAGAGCAGGAAAGGGAAGGGAACCTCTGCAACCAGAGCCGCCTCCCTCCTTTTCTGCTTCCCTGGGGCCAATGGGGTGGCTGAAGAGTAAGGAAACCTGACTGGAAGGACTGAGAACCCTAGAGCAGGGTGATCTATCCCTGGCCTCAAATTGGCAGCCAATCAGAGCAGCCTTGCAGGAGAAGCATCAGATCCATGCCTTTCCGCTTCTTCCCATTATAGGTTTTTATTATTAGACTTCTTGCTGATACCCTGTGATTTAGGAATCATTCCCAGAGTTGCTTCAGTTTGAGTTAACCTCCCCGCCCCTTCTCCTCCCATATCCTAGTACGGCTGTGGCCAAAGTACCCACTCCCTGCTTGGGTACTTAAATTGTCTCCTAATCTTAGAGGAAAGGAGAGTGGGGTCAGTAGAGGGTGAAGGGATTGCTTTGTAGTCAGAGTGTTGAGAAACAGGTGCTGAAAGAGGGATTAAGGTAGAGAGACAGAGGCAATCCAGAAATAAGAGCACGGGTCCCTACGATGTCAGAATGTTACACAGGATTTTCAGGAGGAAGGAGAAGGGAACTGTTGAACACTCACAATATTCCAGACATGGATACAAAATATTTATCATTTAATCTTCTTTTTTTTTTTTTTTTTTTTTGAGATAGGAGCCTCAAGCTGTCCCCCTGGGCAGAGTGCCGTGGCATCTCAGCTCACAGCAACCTCCAACTCCTGGGTTCAAGCGAGTCTCCTGCCTCAGCCTCCCAAGTAGCTGGGACCACAGGTGCCTGCCACAATGCCTGGCTATTTTTTGGTTGCAGCCGTCATTGTTGTTTGGCGGGCCCAGGCCGAATTTGAACCCGCCACCTTGGGTGTACTTGGCTGGCGCCTTGGCCACTTGAGCCACAGGCACTGAGCCTTATTTAATCTTCATAAAGCCCTGTGAAGTAGTGAGATTATCTCCAATTTATGGATGAGTTTTGTAAGGTTCAGTGAACTCTGAAGAACCCAAAGTTGATGTTGGACCTCTGCCGCCACCCACATTCAATGCCCTTGCCTCTCCCAAGTCCTTTCTTTTCAGTAAGGGTCTTAACCAGGAGTTAGCAAAAACTCAGCCTGGCTTCTGCCTTCTGAGAGCCCACAGTCTCTGTGGAACTCCTGAGGAAAAAAGTCAAGGAAACAAACCTTTGACTGAGACCGGAACTGTGTTAGTTTGCTCCTTGGCTGTCCCCGGAACTCAGGAAGTTGGGCTTCCCAAGAAGCCAAGCGGAGCTTCCTCAGGACAGTGGGGTCCTGCTGGACTCACGTACATTCTCAGGTGGAATCGGAACCCCTGATGCCCTTGTCTGGCAGGAAGAGAACTGTCCTGGCCAGGCCCTGGTCCTGCCTTTGTGGCAGGTGTCTCCCACTCTCAGGTTTCCTGTGAGAGTCTTAGAGACTGGAGAAATTCCCCTGCCCCATCTGATTCCCCTAAAGAAGCAGCGAAGGCTGTGGCTGCTGTTCAAAAAGTACCACCCAAAGCTGTAGGCAGGAGAAGTAGCCTGTAATCAGAGCTGCTTCATGCTTGCGCCAACCATTTCTGTACTCTGGGGTCCATCTTTCCTGAGTATCTCTAGTTTTGAACAGGTGCTTGATGCTTCTTGCTCCTAGGCTAGTGTTCCCAAAGGGGGTGACTTTGCTCAGTCTGTGAAGCCCAGAGGGGACCAAGCATTTCCTAACCAGTTTACCTGGTGGGGAAGTGTGAGCCACAGCAGCTGACAGTGGTAGCTGAGGTAGGAAGTTGATATAGACAGGTGCAATATCTGCCACAGTAGAGACAGGCTGCCTCCCTCCTGCTCAGCAGCTTTCTTCCAGAGGAGATAATAGAAAACTATTTTCATGGCACAGACTTGGGGAAAACAGATGGGAGTGATGTGCACGGAGCCAGGACCAGTCTTTTTTTTTTTTTTTTGAGGCGGCGTCTCAAGCAATCCCCCTGGATAGAGTGCCATGGCATCACAGCTCACAGCAACCTCCAACTCCTGGGCTCAAGCGAGTCTCCTGCCTCAGCCTCCCAAGTAGCTGGGACTACAGGACCCACAATGCCATTTTTATTTTTGGTTGCAGCCATCATTGTTGTTTGGTGGGCTGAGCTGGGGATTCGAACCCGCCACCTTAGGTGTATGTGGCTGGCACCTTAGCCGCTTGAGCCACAGGCGCCGAGCCAGGACAAGTCTTGAGTTGAGGACTGTTTCTGCTCAGTTCTGTCTTGTTCTCAACTGGCCACAGCCTGGCCCCAGTTAGGCTAGAGACCTGCTCTGGCCCTGCCTTTGACCACTGGGTCCTTGTTTGGTTGAGGCCTCCTGCTTCCATCCTGCTATCCACACAGATATACTACCTAGTTCCAGAGAGAACATTTCACACTTGCATTTGCTCATCTTGCCATCCATGCCACAATAGCTACGGGAAAAACTCAGGTAGCCCCTCTTTCCTATGGAAATTCAGTTAGATTCGTGGGGCAGCAGAAACCCTGGGGAGAGATTGATGTCATGGTCTCTGCCCTTCTTATCTCATTTGCCCCACTTCTGCAGTCCTAAATTCTTCTACTTGTAAACTCCAACCAGAAACCTCAACCCTACTTTCTTTTTTGAGCCATAGTGACCTTGTTACTAGCCAGTAGCTGGGCCCAAAGCACCGCACTGGGAACTCTTACTCATAGGGTTACCATCTCCTTACTCCTCAGTATGTTCATTTTGGGAGCTGGAGATAGTAAGAATAAACACAGCAACACAGCTCTACAGGAGGTAGATGAGAATATAGCTGGTTTAATAGTGTGTGTGAGGTAAGTACATCAGATGAGTAGTGTTGCAGAAATAAATGGTGTTTAAAATTTTCTTTTGGCTAGGTGTGGCAGCTCACGCCTGTAATCCTAGTTCTAGAAGGCTGAGATGGGTGGATTGCTTGAGCTCAGGAGTTTGAGACCAACCTGAGTAAGAGTGAGACCCTAACTCTACTAAAAATAGAAAAACTGAGGCAAGAGGATTGCTTGAGCCCAAGAACTTGAGCTTGCTGTGAGCTATAATTTCATGGCACTCTAGCACTCTAGTCAGGGAACCAGAGTTGAGACTCTGTCTCAAAAAAAAAAGGAAAGTTTCTTTTGGTTCCTTAGAAAGTAATTGACTTCCTCCCCAGGATTCTTTTGTATCTGGAATAGTGCAGGGCCTTTGTGACTCCTCAAGGACCCTGGGTACACAAGATTCATGTCGCCAGGGCTGAAGATGTCAAGGAGTGGGCAGGGGTGAAGCCCAGTGGCATGTTTGGGTTTTCAGGGAGTTAGAGCCGACCTCAGAGCAGTAGGTAAAGGACAGAAAGATCAGAGGTATGCCTTCCTGGTGGCTGGCAGTGTGCTTGGGGAAGAGGCTCTATCTATGGGAAGTCATGTGGGTTATCAGACAGTTGTGACACTTTAAGTAGGGGATCATGTTGATTCAGGAGTTGGGGAGAGGTAGGTGCAGCGGTCTGATTAAAGTGTCAGACAGGCCAGGCACAGTGCCTCATGCCTATAATCCTAGCACTCTGAGAGACCGAGGCAGGAAGATTGCTTGAGCTCAGGAGTTTGAGACCAGACTGAGCAAGTGCAAACCCTGTCTCTACAAAAAATAGTAAAATTCGCTTGGCGCCCATAGCACAGTGGTATGACACTAGTCACATACACCAAAAGTGGGGGGTTTGAACTCGGCCTGGACCAGCTAACCAACAATGAATGACAACTGCAACAAAAATAGCTGGACATGGTGGTGGGCACCTGTGGTCCTAGCTACTTGGGTGGTTGAGGCAAGAGAATCACTTGAGCCCAAAAGTTTGAGGTTGCTGTAATCTGTGATGCCATGGCACTCTACCGAGGGTGACATAGTGAGACTCTGTCTCAAAGAAAAAAGAAGTAAAATTAGCTGGGTGTGATGGGGTATGCCTATAGTTCTAGCTACTTGGGAGGCTGAGGGAAAGAATCACTGGATCCCTGGAGTTCGAGCACTGTACTGTGGGTGATGGAGCAGGGACTCTGTCTTAAGAAAGAAAAAACAAAGAGCGAGGGAGGGAGGGACAAAAAAAAGAGAGAGAGAAAGAGAGGGGGAGGTAAAGAAAGAAAGAGAGAAATAAAAAGAGACAGAGAGAGAAAGGAAAGAGGGAAAAGAAAGGAAAGGAGGCTCGGCGCCTGTGGCTCAATCGGCTAAGGCGCCGGCCACGTACACCTAAGGTGGCGGGTTCGAATCCCCAGCCCGGCCCGCCAAACAACAATGATGGCTGCAACCAAAAAATGGCCGGGCGTTGTGGTGGGCGCCTGTGGTCCTAGCTACTTGGGAGGTGGAGGCAGGAGACTTGCTTGAGCCCAGGAGTTGGAGGTTGCTGTGAGCTATGATGCCATAGCACTCTACCCAGGGGGATAGCTGGAGGCTCCATCTCAAAAA
>CAUYQV010076269.1:0-15261 GCA_963574575.1 Galagoides demidoff
CCACAGAGCAGATTCAGGTCTCAAAGATGGCACAGGTGCAGTGACAGTGAGTTCCCAGGCCACTTAGGGAAACCCTGAGAGGAGCCCTGGGCTTCTACACTAGGGATCTGGGCCCATCTTACTTGGACTGCAGGAATTGGGAGGCCCCAGTAGACACAGTTCAAAAACAGAAGAGTATTTAAAGTGTGTTTGTCTATACAGGCAGCTTTGCCAGACCTTGCTGAGAGCATTTGGGCAAATGACAACACCACGTGTTCCCTTCCTGGGCAAGACACTAGGCTGGTAGAGGGGAGTTTCCAACATCTCCCGGGGACACTGTGTTTCTCTAGGCAAGATCTGTCCCCAAAGGCTGTTTCTCTGTTAAGACAAAGCTCTGGGAACTTCAAAAGCCAAATGAGGAAGGCCAAGGTGGCAGGCGGGCTGTTGGTGGGGAGCAGCCGCCCTCTGTCATCACTTCAAAGGCGCCCAAGGAACTGGGGACACATCTAACCTAACTAGGCAGTTGTGGGAATCCAGCCTGTGCCATCCTGGTCTGCCCTGGGGGGACACTGCTCTTTGATGGGGACTTGAGGATGGTTGAAGAGATGGATAACTTAGAAGCTGGGCTAAAGAAGGGGTCAGCAGCTGTTCCGGCTGGATAGGATAAATCTAGTCCTATGTTATAAATTATTTTGCCTCCTGGCAATCCACTACCTTTTCTCCAGAGCCCCTAAAACTAAAAATTTAAAGGCATAAATCTTTAGGGCCTTCTGGATCTCCCTGGAGAGTGCCAAGCTTCAGAATGAGTGGATGCATTTCCAAAGTTGGAAACAATTTAGCAAAAATCAGAGCTGCAGAGGGCGATGGAGGAGATGTGTCGAGCTGCTCTGCATCCCCAGCCCTAGCAGGGAGGCATAGCAGCAGATTTTAACGTTTTGAACAGAAGGGGCCCCTGAAGGAGTCAGCCTCCCATGTGGCACTTGAGGACTCCCGGTGAGGCCCAGGCGCAGGCGCCCAGGTCTGCCTGACACTCGCTCACGCTCCGTACACTGCTCCTGTCCACTGTCAGGAAAACATTTTGTGCTTAGGATAAACTCAGGTTTCAGATGGCCTGTTATGCCCAATAAAATTGTACCAGATTTTATCACCCTGACCTCAATTAATTAATTCCCTCAGCCAATACACACATGTATCAACACCAAACTAAGCTGAAATTGTACTTATAGCCAAAAATAAACCACAAGAGCTCCTGTTCCATTCCTGAAGCTTCGCACTCACTGAAACCCACTGAAAAGAGCACTGTGACATTTTTTTCTCTGGTCACTGGATATTATCTATCACCATGACAGATTTATCAGATGGTTTTCTTAGGAACGTGCAAAACTCTCCTATACATTTCTCAGCCATCGACTTTCTCCTACAACTGGAGGTGACCTTCAGAGGCCTGGGCATCCAGGGACCTTGTCTCCTCTATTAGAATTTCACATAACTAGAGAAACGCCTAAGTTATTATAGAACAGTGGGCTGGGACCACAGGCTCCCCCCCAGCCCAGCCACCTAAGTCTCCATTCATTTCATGAAAAATCACCCCTGTCCTGTAGTCTGCACAACTGATTTGGGAAAAAACCCATTGCTCCTGCCCATAAAGACTGGTGAGTGATGGAAGCTGCAGACGGCGCCATTAGAGGAAGGGCCAGGAAGGGTCTCTTCCTAACGATCTGCCTCATTCGGGCTGCAGCAACTGTGCGATGACACTTTCTATTAAGGTCAGCTTTGTCCAAATACCAGGCAAGGTGTACAGGCTGTGTATTTGTCCCTAAAACAGGGAGGTTAAACACCACGTGCAGCCATCGTCAGAGTGTTTTAATTCACATTCGTTTCTGCCTCAACTCAGGCCCCACCACTGGCTGTTTTCTCAACGGCCTCATCCCAGAAGACTGGGCATGCCATGGTGGTAGAGTCCCAGGGAGGGAGAGAATTTGAGTGAAGCCCCCTGTGGAAGATGCCGGCCGGCCTTTCAACCCTTCCACGGAAAACTGGTTCCTCTGTCGGGCACACTAGGAGCCCTTCTGGCGGTCACAAAAGGCGGGAACCCTGCAGTCTCCCGCACTACCAACAACTGCCCCAGGACCCTTTGCTGTTTCTGAAACACCTTGACTATCTCTGTACTCCGGGGCACTTCAGTAAGCTAACACAGTATCTCTGTTTACAAAACTAAACCCACAGGGAGGGAAGGGACTTGCCTACGGGCACTTACATGGCACAGCTAATAGGTATGAAGTTACCTAACTAGAACTAGTCCAGAGCTGAGAGTAGAATGTGGGTTTTCATGAGTGTCCCATAGGGCAGGAAGAGAGGACAGGAGTGTGGGGAGCACAGCGTTTTCTGCTCCTCTAGAAGCCACTGTGCTGCCTGCCGACAGTTCTGAGAGCACAGTGGCCTATTTTGCCTCTTTCTTCCAAATTCCAACACCAGCAACCATGCTTCTCATGCCTGAGATGTGTATCTGGGGAGAGTGGCTTGTGCTAAGTGGGATTTGGCCGTGTCTGGGCACTGGGTGTCATTGGCCACTGTTACCAGCCACCCCAGGTCATGGCCATCTTAACTCAGACGGCAGATGGGGACCAGGGTGACTTCCTCAGATGCAGCTTGGGCCTGGACTCTCTATTTAGTCCCTTTATTTTACTTTTAAAGTTTAACCCCAGTGCTGCGGTGCTGTGGACCTGGGCTTGCTGGCCTTCTCAGCTTGTCCCCACTGGCCATCTCTTCCTCCCTCTCCCCTGCCCCGGCTGTTCCCCCAGCCCTGGATGAGTCCTGCTGTTCCCTTCAGATCCTTCTTCCTCACACAGAGAAGTACAAAAGCTCAATCTAAAAAGCTTCCTCCTGTAAGCTGTTCTACTATTCTTGAGTCACGGTGGTTGGCATTTTAAGAGTGCCACATAAGAAGAGATTTCACAGAATACTCTAAGGAAATAATTGCATACAGCCCTTTGTTTCTCAACTGCTTTAATCCTTTCTCAGATACGGCCACCATAATTAAACGCAATATTCTGGATGTCAAACTAAAATTCACAGCTTTGATAAATATTAGGTGATTAAGCTATTTATAAAATATATAATTTGAAAATCTGGCATTTCACGTGCTGTGATTATTTCTTCTCTGTGAAGACTAAGCACTTAGCTATGTGGAAGGCACTGCCAGGAGGGGAAATTAATAAGGATGTTCACTTGTGGGTTTCAACTGCTTCCACGTTTCGTATGAGTTGAGATCAAGTCTCCTGGTGAAAGAGTAGAGTAAGAGAAGGATGAGCAAGAAAAGGAGGCAGGAAGGAAGTGCTCGAAGCAATGACTAGATCCTGCTTTGCAAATGCATCTCGCCCTCTGTGAATCACTTTCAGTGCAGCTGGGGCTGAGTGGCAGGGAGGGGTGTCTTACCAGGAGGTCCACCATGTTGGGCTTGTTGTTCCTCAGCGTCTTCACGGCATGGAACACGTCCACAGTCCTCTGGTGCCGGAGCATCTCGCACACGATACTGATGGCACAGAACGTCCCACTGCGGCCTCCTCCGTTCCTGTCATGAGAGAGACGAGAAGTTGAGCTGCCCTCCCACCGCATCTCACACTCACCATCTGAACCCTGGTGAACTGGTAACATGAAGGGCTCTGAGGCCGGGTGCACCCTACCTGTGCTGACCCTTCCCATGACAGCAAGTGTGGCATGTCGGGGGCTGTGTGTGGCCCATGAGGCACCTGACTGGAGATCCTGTCCCCGCTTCACCTTAGCCCTAGATTATGTCACTGGATGTAAAACCTCATCGATGTTCTCTGCCCACAGCAGAGAATTCTCCATGAAAACACAGCTCACTTAGGGTCTGCCGGGAAAACTGGTGTGAAGAACGTGGGTCATGCTCTAAGGCACACATGGCCTTTAAAAAATTCTATTAGTATTTCATTATTCTCCTCTGAAACATAAAGGTTCTTTTAAAGTAAAACTTTTTATTTTGAACTCATTCTGGATATGCAGAAATGTTGCAAAAATAGCCGTAGAGTTTCCTTGTACAGCCACTTTCCCTGTGTGATCGCTTCACGTAGCCATAGCACAGGAAAGAAAGCTTGGACGATCTATCATCTCAACTGTCCCCTTAGCCAGATCTCACCAGTTTCTCCATTAACGGTCCTTTTTCTGGCCTAGGCCATGGTCCAAGGTCCCACCCTGCATTGGTTGGCCCATTGCCCTACTCTCCTCCAACCTGCAGCAGTTCCTCAGTCCTTCCTTGTCTTTCTTGAAATGCAACGGTCAGTCACTTTACAGAATATAACACACAGATGGTGGAATGCAGAGGCAGGCAGTAGCCATGGTCCCGGCCACAATTTGAGAAGTCATGACATATAAAAGTAGACTCTCCCTTCATTTGGGAGATTGTGTGATGTTTTCTCATGATTGGAAACACCGTCAGACATTTTAGCAAGGAAACCACAGAAGGGGTTCCTGTGCCCATCTGTCTTATTCCCGGTGAAGTCAGCCCTGCTCACTGGTGAAGACGGTGTCTGCTAGATTCTCTCGCTGTAGAGCTACTATCTTTTCTTTTGTAGTGAATAAATATCTTGGGGGAAGATACTTTGGGACTATGCAAATATCTTGTTCCTCCTCAACTTTTGCCCACTGATGTTAGCAGCTGTTGGTGGATCTTGTCTGCAACAATTACTAATCCCTGTGGGTGTGTGCGTCCTTCTGAGTTGCCATTTTTCACTCTCCTTCCACATGCCATCATAAGAAAGAGCTATCTCCCCACCCCCATTAAATGATTTGCTTATTTAACTTATTGTTTATTTATATCAGTGTGAACCTATACAATTTAATTTTATTCTGTGAGCTAAAATTCAACGGTATCAGTATTTATTTTGTTGTTCAAATTGTTCCAGCTTTGACCGTTAGGATTTCCGTCACAGAAATGTTCCTGTGTTCTTTTCTGACAAACCTGTATCCCTCTCTGAGCGTTTCCCTACCACCTCCTAGCACCACAGGATATTCCAGGCTCATCCTGTATTTTTCATGCACCAGCTCTGCAGTCACCCTCTTCTCCAGGGAGATAACTGACCTTTCAATTTCATTACTTTTTAAAGTAAGCACAGTATCACTATCACATGTAAAATAAACATTATTCTTTTAATATTATCAAATGTTTAGTCATTGTTCCAGTTTCTCAGATTTTTCTTACAGTTTTTTTTAAATAAAAAATCCACACATAAGCAAAGTCCACATATTGCATTTGGTTGGTAAGTCTTACAAATTTATTTTAATCTGTAAGTTTGTCTTTGCTCGATCTTTTTTTCTTGGGAATTTATTGAGGAAATAGGGTCATCTGTCTCAGAGAGTCCAAAGTCTGGATTTGTCTCATTCACTGCAACTCTGTAGCAGCAGCTAACATGCTGCTCTCTACCCTGTATTTTCTGTACGTTGGTAGTTAGATTCAGGGCTGGGTAAGAGTCTAGAACTTATTTCCTCATTTAGACCAGGATACCTTATGATTGTACTTTCATTAGAAAGCAAGCACAAGATATCTGTCTGTCCCTTGTTTTGTGATATTGGTAACTCTGTTTGGATGTCAGCTTGATCAGTCCATTATACAGTTCCAGATCAGCTTTTTAAATAAAGTCCATGACTGGCAAGTAGATATCTTAGTTAATTTCTACAAGTGCATACAGCTTGGAGCCACTATGTAGAGGCAGCTGATACTGGATTTAATGTGTAGTTTCCCAAAAACAAATGTTGAATATGTTTTTGATGCTTATTGGCTTTTTTAAAAAATAAAAACATAAAGTACCCATCAAGTGTTTTTCCTATTTAAAAACTGGGTTGTCTGTTTTTCCTGTGGACTTGCAGTACTTCTTAGACATTTTGGCTGAGTCCTTTGTTAGACAGGCGTATTGCAGAACTCTCTTCCTGCTGCCTTGTTTTTTCATTCTTATGGACATCATTTGATGAACAGAAGGGCTTAATTTGAATTAAATCCAATTTATTAATATTTTCCTTTATGGCTAGTGTTAGGTGTCCTCGAGGTCATGAAGATTTTCTCCTATGCTTGCTTCTAGAAGCCTGGTTGTTTGCTTTTCACCTTTTGGGTTTTGACCCACCTGGAAAAAATTCCTGCCCGCTGTGTGTCCAGACAGCCTTCCTCGCTGCCCTGAGTCAAGTTGCAGGCAGATCTGTGTTGTAAATCAGGTGGTGCTGAGGTGTACACCTCTGTTCCTGTGTTCTGTTCTAGGACTAGCATTAGTCTACTTTCCCCATCAGCTTTTCATCTCACGCTTTCAGCAGCTGCTGATGACCAGTGTCTAATTCATTATTTCCATAAACAGTTGCAAAATGGCGACATCTTAATTCTACCCACGGATTCTGATTTTATTAGCTGGAAGAAACGTGTACCTGACTCCCTTTTCGTGTACTGGGGGCGCTCCAGGAAACCTTCAACTAACAGCACAGGCAGGTCTGGGTCTCTGGCAGGAGTTTGCCCGCAGCCAGTAGGTGGCGCTACGCTATGCCGAATCCCACGCTCTTGCTGCAGAGAGGACCATGACAGTGGTTTCAAGGCATCCTTTCCTGGCCAGTACTAGAGGACGCTAATTTAAATGATTTTTTCTTACAGATAAAGAAAACTCTTAGATTTATATTTATGAATGCAAATAAAAACAAACATGTCCACCAGGCCTCGGTCTCCCACTGCCCTGGTGCCGAGAGTGTGAGGGGCTGCCCCAAGGAAACCACTGGGCTTTCACGTGGGGGAAAACGGCTTCCAAGGAAAAGTCAAGTTCAGCGCGGTGCCCTTAGCTCAGTGGGTAAGGAGCCGGCCACATACACCAGGGCTAGCAGGTTCAAACCGGCCCGGGCCTGCTAAACAACAAGACAACTACAACAAAAATAACAGCCGGGCACTGTGGTAGGCGCCTGTAGTCCCAGATACTTGGGCGGCTGAGACAAGAGAATCGCTTAAGCCCAAAAGTTAGAAGTTGCTGTGAGCTGTGACACCACGGCACTCTACCCAAGGTGACATAGTGAGACTCTGCCTCAGAAACAAACAAACAAAATCAAGTTCTCTCATCAGAGAGTCGGGGGAGACGCTGTACAGACAGGTGAGAGGGCAGAAAGAACTCTGACTACGGCTACCGGACAGCCAGCTGCTGCAGCAGTCACGAGGACAGGATGCAACTGTTTAGAGTCACAGCTGTCTCCTGGAAGAGTGTTGTCTAAGGGGGGTAGTGATTGGGAGCCTCTGTGTCTGTCCCTCAGGCCGGTCCTGGTGCCTCAGCTTCCTCTAGTCACTAGTAACTCTGCCCTGTGGGTTAAAGCATTGGCCCTGTTAGAACGCTGCTAACCCAGGGAGTAAGCTGGGCTAGGGGTCTTGGTGCTGGTGCGTGGTTATGGTCTGCAGATGTTGGTGGGGTTTTACCTGTGAATTAATTTTTTACTATTTTAGAAAAACATGGTAGATCTAATACAAATGAACTAAAATGTCAATTTTCTGTGCTGGGATTGTATCTCAGAGTGGGGAACCTCTTATCCTATTCTGATCACAGGTCATATCTGGCTTTGAGAAATAGATGTGGGGATGTGAATTGTTAATTCTTTTTGCCATTTTCTTGGTAGAGATGTTTTTATAGTGCTGAGTCCATGAGAAGAAAGAGGGAAGTAGTAAGCGGAGAAAGGCTGGGTTAATAAAATGCTTTTCAGAGGACAAAGTATTGGGACTTCCAGTTGAAGACAACCGTGAGTAGATTCCTAAACTTCTTCCAAAGGAATAGCAGTTTCCTGCAGATGAGACACTGCCATTTTTGATTAGCAGAGAAGCAGGGCTGAGTTGAGGACTTCTGGGAGGCTTTGTAGGCCCTGGATAGGGGTGGCGTTGCACAAGATCTGGGCTCTTAGTGAAGAGTGCCTGTGTCTTTAGCTAAGTTGGCCACTTCAACTAGGGTTGATCTGCTCAGGGTAAAACTTTACATTTCCTTCAACCTGGGAGAGATCTCACTATGTGCTTCTAATGACACTCCACATTCACAAGCTTATACTTTAGATTTCCACAAATTCTCTAACCATCTTCCTTAACTACCATGACTTTTTAATTGTCTGTTCCTTTAAGCCAATTCCAGCTGGCTGGTTAGCTACATATGATTGCCAAGGAGCAAATGCAGGTGGAAGTGCTTTGGAAAGCGCGGCATCCTCCGCTCGGTGGCTCTCAACTTTACTGTCTCAATACACTGAAATCGTCTGGGTCCCCAGTGAGCTTCAACTGGTGTGCTGCGAAAATTTTTACAGATTATTAATTATTTTCAAAAGAAGTTCAAAGCATAGTAAGTATATTCTTTTTTGTTGCATTTTGATCAACATAATTAAAGTGTGCTGCTGAAGTTTAACTACAGGTTCAAGTGTGCTGTGAGAAAAAAAGGTTGAAAAACACTGCTCTGAGAGTTTATAAAAATCCACATCTGCATCCCACTCCCAGAGATTTTGATTTAATGGGTTTGGGTGTGGCCTGGGTGGTTTTTGTTTGCGTTTTTGAGGTTATTTTGTAGCTCTTTAAACAACTGTCAGTGTACAGGTAGGGTGGGTGCCATCTGCATGCTCACATTTCAGCTGAACTGCAGGCCTAGACACTGGCTCTAACTGAAGCCTCCCAGTATAGACACTCCCTAGCAAAAATCTCTCCTAAAATCCACAAAGAAAAAAAAAGAAACTGTTCCCCTGAAGCCTCTGACATGATTTCCAATAGAATAGTCACGTGATGTGACTGCTACACAGCTCTGGCTGGTGGGGAGGGAGCCCTAATTTTCAGTATTTGCTGGTTTTCGAGGTATAGCTACCTCTACTGTGGATGACCTTAGGTTACTGACAGTTTAACAACAGCTCAGAAAATTCCTGAAAACTCTCAAGAGCCACTGGGAGCCCCCTAAACCACCCTCGTTTGTTTCTTTGTTGTTGTTTTTCAGGACAGGTGTCCCAATCACAGGGTCGATGCTAATTTCTACAGCAATGACATGCCAAATATACACATCTCATTGCCTAAAAAGCCACCTGAACCCTGAGTGTACTGACACTCCCTTTACCCAGACCTGCTTATTTCCTCCCCATTCATAGTGAAACAAAAGATAGAGGAACAGGAGGCAGGAGCAAGTGGGCCTGGTGGCTCCGAGCCCAGTGCTCTCTCTGGCCAGCACTTACAAGCAGTGCACCACAGTGCGGCCTTCACCGCCGTTGTATTCCTCCTGCCACTTGTCCACTTGGCGAATTAGCTTCAGGAAGGAGCGCTTCGACACTGGTGTGTCCCTGTACATTGGCCAGCCCAGGAACTGGAATTGCTGCACCATCCGATATCCATCTTGGGGCTACAGAGAATCAGGTCAACAATGAGAGTGTGGAAAGAGACAGGCTGGATTCACTTTAGTGAGTTCCAGGGGCTGATTCCACCTAGTTGATCTTCACATTTTTAATGGAGAGTCCTGTCTACCAACAACAAAGGTAGCTTCTACTCACCTAAAGAGTTAAGATTTCTAATCTTGGGCTGCTATAAAAAAACAGGTGTTTTCAGTGATAGGCCATTGGCCTGTAATCCTAGCACTCTGGGAGCCAAGGTGGGAGGTTCGCTTGAGCTCAGAAATTCAAGACCAGCCTGAGCAAGAGCAAGAGTAAGACTCCATCTCTACTAAGAATAAATAGCCAGGAGTTGTTGTGGGCACCTATAGTCCCAGCTACTCAGGAGGCTGAGGTGAGAGAATCACTTGAGCCCAAGAGTTTGAGGTTGCTGTGAGCTGTGATGCCACAAGACCATACCAAGGACATGTGAGACTGTGTCTAAAAAAAAAAAAAGGCAGGCCAGACAAATCCGAGTGAAGCAGAAAGAACACTTACTATTTTGGGAAAGCCAAGTGAAAAATAACACAACATCTGAGCATTGACCATATTGTGCGTTAAGTGGTAAAATGGTTTTAATTACAGGTAAATTAAAGGTGAGGAATAATTTATAACTTGGAGATGTTTGTGAGCCCAGCATGATGGAGATCACACTGTATTTTCCTGTGAGTACAGTGTGTTTTGCTTGCTGATGTGACTCTTAGACAACAGTAATTACTTAATCTTTATTCATAATTAAATGGAATTGCAGAATTCTAAAAATTGTTACTCAACTTATGTTATAAAAGGGACAATGGAAGAAAGATGATTTCATATCTTGTGTAGCAACCTGCATGGATTTGGAGAATATTCTAAGTGCAGCATCACAAAAACAGAAAAACAAGCATCACAGTACTCAGTCCTAAACTGGAACCAGATTTAACAACTACAGGCTTGTGTGTCAGGAAAAACTCAATTAAATTCAAGTGGGGGGAGGGGGGAAGGGTTGGGTAAATTGTGAAGGACAACCTACGACTTGGACTTCAACCTTACAGAAGCATACCATGTAACCTAATCATATGTACTCCAATACTAACCTGAAATTAACAAAAAAGCAGCGACAGCTTTGCTTTGGTGGTGGCCAGCCACCGGTCGCAGCATGCGACACAGGTGACCACTGTCTTTCTCTCAGTGTGCTTTCTTCACCATGGGCACCTGCGCCCTCACAGCCGTCCCTCCCACCTCCGCGGCCCTGCCCCACATCAGAGGAGCAGCCCTCATACTTCTCCATCTCAGTCCTTCCATCCTGAATTTCCCTATCATGAGTTTAGAGGCCCAGTGATACTCTCATAGTCTGGTGTGTCCAAAACTGAGCTCCCAACTGGCCTTCCCGCCCACCCTCACCCTAAAGGATCCTGTCCTGGTAGTGGCCTTCACAATCAGCATCAGGGCCATTGTCCTAGTCCCCAGGACACAAAGCCGGTGAGTAGCCCTGACTCCCTGGGGCCCTGGCTGTATGCAGATGTCTAGGCACTCTCGTTTTACCCTCCACCTCCCCTGCTCTGCCCGCTGTCATCATTCCTCACCAGGGTGACCCCAACAGCCTCCTGGGAGTCCCTTCTCAGAAGGGGGCCCAGAGCGCTGCTTTCAAAATGTGGATTATGCCATGTGATTCTACTCAAATGCTTCCTTGTTCTCTCAAGGCAAAAGCCTGAATGCTAGCTAGCAGGGCTGCAAAGCCCTCCTCAGGCCCCTCTTTCTTTCCAAGGGAACTACATATGTCATGGGCCATGCTGGCCTTGCTGTCTGCTCCTGTGCTCAGCCACACCAGCTGTCTACTGCTCACCAGGCAGGGCCCCGGGGCTGCAGGACCTCTGTACTCGGGTGCTCGGCTTGAAATAGCTCCCTGCCTCCCCTCCCAGGGGACATCTGCTTAGAACACAGCCACGTCTCCTCCCTGTGCAGGGCCCTGGCACTTTCCGCCCTCCTTTACTGTAGCAGTTATCACTCCCTAACAGACTACACTGGTGACTATATCTGCTGTATCTATTTTTTCCTTGCTTGACCCAACTTTGCTCAGGCCCCTGTATCTTCCCCTAGGCCCATTGTGTACTTCCTGTGAAGTCCAGATTTGGCAACGTCTGCCTAGTCAGTTCAGCCCCACCTTGATGATATCCAGTCACCCTAGAGATCCCATGAGGTTCCTCATGCTCCCCAGACCCAGGTGGTATCTGGTCACTCTGGCCTGTCTTCAACAAGACTCCTGTGAGGTGGGTTTAGCCAGAGCCCCCCTCACCCCTGACATTTGCTCTTAGTAACTTTCCATCCGCTGACTCCCACACTACGCTCTACTGCCATAAATTCCCAGTGCCGTATTTGTGTTAAGCCCAGGCTCTTTCCCTGATGGCAGGACCCTGTGCAGTGGCCCCGGTTTTTGCACCTACGGAGGTGGTCCTGAATGAAGTCTCTGCCTTACTGTGCTTTAACAAGCATCACCGAATAATGTTTTCTTCAACAGTCTCTCCACTAGAATGTAAGTTCCCTGAGGTCAGGAGCTTTGCTTTTTTGTTCACTGATGTATTCCAAACTCCTAGACCAGTGACTGACATACATGAGTACTGTAAATAGGCAATGAGTGAGAAGTCAGAATACAAAGCAGGACAGGCTCGGCGCTTACCCTGGCTGCGTTATAAATACGGAATATCCTACTGATGATGTCCTCTTCCAAATCTGCAGACACAAACTCCACTTGGATGGGGCCATGTCTGTGTACTCCATTCTCTGGCCAGTACTGTGGACACAACTGAATTCAAACATAGACATACAAGGTTAATTATAAGAGTAATGAATTTACTCCTACCAGCTGGGATAAGGTTGGCATCGACATTCGGTAATTCCCGACTTCACTAATTCCCTTTGTTTTTTCTCTTTCTTTTCCTTGTAGCAAATAAACTCGTACTTTCTCATTGTCTGTTCCTCAACTCTACCTGTCCTCCTCCTATAAGGTAATTTTCTCAGAAAGCATCTTTTAGCCACAAATTCCTGCTTTCCAAGGAAGTCACGCAGATGATGGTCAATGCATCCCTTTGTGAGACCTCTTTTGCAGTCCCTAAGGGCAATGCTGTGCGTGTCAACCAACCAGCAAGGTCCGTAAAGTGGCGGCACACAGATCTGTTAATGCCCAGGTCCACCCGCAGCTGGCCGGGCTTGCATGGTACTTTATAATTGCTGTTGGGAATAAGGCTATTTTGTGACAAAGTGCAGAACTGGGAACAGTGTAGGGCTGTGTTTTCATGGTCTGGTCCAAACTCTCCAGCTCTGTGCTAGAAAACCTGGTGCAATGACAATTGTTTTATTCTTTAACCTAGAGATGGGTTTCATGAAAACATGATTTCCTGGAGTCTAAAACTCCAGGTACTGGTGGCACTGAGTAGCTAGAACTTCTGCATGAACACAATGCAGGACTGACATGGTGGGAGTGGCGCTGGGCATGGTGGCTTATGACAGAGGTGCTTCCATTGTCACCACCCCACAAAATTCCTACAACGGAGAGACTCAGCAGGAAGAACTCCTAAGATCTTTTCTCTTTCAAAATCTTTCTTAAAGCCCTGAAGCCTTAAGAAGCATTTAAAGTTTGCAATTAACTTCCTTTGGGACTGGTGTTCCAGTGACTTTTCTGCAGTAGCATCTACTTTTATCTTTCTGATTTACCTGAGGGCTTGTGGGGAGGCAGGAGGGGAGGAAGCTGCTTCCTTATGTCACAGCTTATTTCTATTGGACCAAGAGCAGATGAAAAACATATCACCCTATTTAAAGTAGAATCAAAAGGAGAATCCACTGGTTGAGGTTGTTGTTGTTGTTGTTGTTTTGATGACTTTTATTTTCCAAAGGATCAGGAGTCCTCACACTTTTTAAACAGGGGGCCAGTTCACTGTCCCTCAGGCCGTTGGAGGGCCAGACTATGGGCCCTGGGACGAGTCGGCTGTCCTAAGCAGGACAGGCAGTGGTAGCAAAAACACCTGGAGGGCCAGATAAATGTCCTAGGCTGGCCACATGTGGCCCATGGGCTGGAGTTTGAGGACACCTGTAAAATCTTACTGTCAAAGGTTGCAAAGGGTAATGTATATCCAAGATTGCACGATCATTTTCAGTTAACTGTGGACCAAATGAAGCAGCAATCTCTCTCTCTCTGTGTTACAAACAAGTTAAGGGTTAGGATGTTATGATTAAGAATAAAAGTAGGATAACTAAGGCTATGTTAGCCCAGCCAATATTTCTACAATGTATTTAATAAATTACACTTATTTAGTTTTAAGTACTACTTCCATGAAATTTTTCCTTCTTCATCAGCATTTCCTGGTGACAAGTCATAAAGCTGCCTTGTCAAATAATAGCATGTCGATGTTTATCTATTTATTTTTTTGATACCCGGGGGTACCTACTATTAAAATTAATAAGACATAATGATGGGAAGCCGAGGTGGTAATGAAAGCCATAGCATGCACATCTGAACCATTCTGCCCACTTTTCTATGACTGAGCTGGCATCGCTTTCTTCTCTCTTTCCCCATCGAAGCTCCTGATTAAAAGCTTGTCATTTATACCAAAGAAATATGAGTGGTGCGGCTGGCGCTGCCTCTGGCACATTCATTCTACACTCTGCCCAAGCAAACTGTGTAGAAAATGGCTTAAATGGTGCATAGCACGCCCGTGAATCGGACCTATAAATACTTAAAATAGTTGAGTGCTATTCTTGTACAATTGCAAAGCCTTTATGTTCAAATGCTCAGTTTAGTGTTCGCTAAAAGACTGAATCCCAGGAGCCTCTTTTCTCTCACTCTGAAAATCAGCTCTGTCTGCTGAATCGAAGCTGAGTCCTTTTGTTTCTCCTACCACCAGTCAGCCAAGGCTTGGTTTGAGTCCAGATAGCTCAGGTTTAAAACACAGCTTTAGAATCCAAATGTGGATGTTCAAAAGAATTCACTAGAATCAGTGATGTCTTTAATTCACTAATATGAACAAAAATGGTCTATCACAACATTTCGAGATTCACATTAGGAAAAATACAGAATGATTCCTTATCTCAGAACTGTCTGGGACTAAAGAATCTAAAGAATTAGTGTGCTAAAGAATTAATGCAATTTCACCCTGACACTGTCAGTTAGAAAATCGGGATCCTTGGTTCTATTTTGAGCTGTGTCTTTGAAACTCCCCAAGTCATAGCATCTGCTTGTCTTTATAAATGGCTACAATCTAACCTGAGAGCATCCTTGGAAAAGAATTCTAAAATATTTAAGCTTCTTAAGCCAAAAGGATTGGATGAGAGCAAAGATTGCCATTATTATTTCATTAACTAGCTTTCAGGTGAGAGCTTTGAAAATATAATACAGTGCCTTGAACATAATTAAAAGCTTATAGAACTGAATTAAGTGTCTTTGGCATTTGTGGCAGATTGATGGCAATAAAACAGATTTGAGGAAGGAAAATCTTGTCCAGTTTGGATGCTGAAATGTTTCAGACCTTTCAACAAGTTTATTCTTAACACAAAGTTCAGACTCTCTGTAATGTCCGCTGTCCTTGTGGGTAACTCTGTGACTGGTACAGCCACACCCCAAAGGGCCCCTGTGCTAACTCCCTTTAAGAAACCGCTTCTATGTCCATTACTAACACCGAGTTCATCACTTTCCAATTCTTTCTCTTTTTGTGTTTAAGGGGAGCTATGCAAAAGCCCCATTTTTCCTTTATCTCTCTCCTTTTTTTAAAAGCAGTGTCTCAGTCTGTTGCCCTGGGTAGAGTGCTGTGGTATCATAGCTCACAGAAACCTCAAACTCTTGGGTTCCTTGCCTCAGCTTCTCCAGTAGCTGGGACTATGGGTGCTCACCATAATGCCTGCTAGTTGTTT
>CAUYQV010076271.1:0-43945 GCA_963574575.1 Galagoides demidoff
GGTCCCAGCTACTTGGGAGGCTGAGGCAGGAGACTCGCTTGAGCCCAGGAGTTGGAGGTTGCTATGAGCTGTGATGCCATGGCACTCTACCCAGGGGGATAGCTTGAGGCTCTGTCTCAAAAAAAAAAAAAAAAGAAAAGATGATTAGAAGGAAGTAATGCTACTTCTATTTATAAAAGAGATTACTTGAGGGACTGAAACCCTGAATCATCCACACACAAAAAAAAGAACTATAAGAGCTAACAAAAAATGTAGCAAAGTTATAGGATACCAGTTCAATAAAAGTAAGTTATCCTCCAACACACTGGAAATGAACAATCCAGTTATTAAAAAGGCAGTTCCACCTGGAATAGCATCAAAATGACTGAAATACTTAGGGATAAATTTAACCAAAGAAGTCCAAGACCTGTCCACTGAAAACTAAAAAACATTATGTACTGTGTATAATAGCTTTAGTATGATAAAATTCACATACCGTCCACTTCACCCATATAATGCTTACAATCCATTGGATTTGAAATAATCATGAAGTTATGGTAACAACTCCACAATTTTGGAACTTTCATTTACTCCCCCCAATAAACCTCGTATCCTTTACTTCTTACCCCTGTTCCTTTATCCCATCCCCTAGTCCCAGACCTAAGCAATCACTAATGTACTTTCTGCCTCTAAGGATTTGCCCATATTGAATATTTCATATGAATGAAATCATAAAGTGTATGTTCTTCTGTGGCTGTCTTCTATCACTTGGCGTGATGTTTCTAAAGTTTGTTCACATGTAACTTATGTCAGTACTTCATTCATTTTTATGAATGAGTAATGACCCTTTTCTGTGATGCCATATTTCATTTATTCATTCATCAGTTGGTGGACATTGGGGTTGTTTCTACTATTGAGGAATTACAAATAATGCTGCTATAAACATTCACATACACATTTTTGTGTGAAATTCTTTTTTATTTTCTTGAGTATATATTTCAGAGCAGAATTTCTGGGTCATAGAGTGACACTATGGTTGAATTTTGGGGACCTGAAAAATTGTTTTCCACAAAGGTTGCACCATTTTACATGTCCCCCAGCAGAATATGAACATTCCAGTTTCTTCACATACTCATCAACACTTGTTTTTTTCTTCTCCTTCTCTTTAAATTATATCCAGCCTAGTGGTGGTCATGTGGTATGTTATTATGATTTTACTTCTCATTTCCTTGACAGCTAGTGATGCTCACCTTCTTTTCCATGCTTTCCAGACACTTCTATATCTTCTTGGTATGCCATGGTAACCGGTAAAGTTAGGTTTCCTCCCTGAAACACAAAAATAATATCTAGTGATAAAATAACCCTTGCTGCCGACCTGAGAAAGTAGTAAACTATTTTCACTGAGGTGGAAATAAGAAGGGGCTGTATGGTGAACATTTTTATTTTAATCACTTATTCAGCAAGTGATAAACAAGAATGACAATTACAGAAAAAAAATATCTGGGCGTTGTGGCAGGCACCTAAAGTCCCAGCTACTGGGAGGCTGAGGCAAGAGAACTGCTTAAGCCCAAGAACTTGAGGTTGGCTGTGACGCCACGGGGCACTCTACCAAGGGTGACATAGTGAGACTCTGATATATATATACATATATATCTCCCAACCCCCAGGCCAATATCTTGAAGTACTTTCCTTGCACTCTCTTAGTATTTTTATAGTTTCGTGTCTTAAATTTAAATCTTTTGTCCAGTAAGAAACAATTTTTGTTAGTGGTGAGAGGTGTAGGTTCAGTTTCAGTCTCGTACAAGTGGCTAACCAGTTCTCCGAGCACCATTTGTTAATTAGAGATTCTTTTCCACAATGCATGTTTTTGTTCGGCTTATCAAAGATCAAATGACCATACGTGCTGAGTTCATCCCTAGAGTCTCTATTCTATGCCATAGATCTATGTCTCTATTTTTGTGACAGCACCATGCTATTTTGATCTCTATAGATTTGTTGTATAACCTGAAGTCTGGTAATGTGATGCTTCCAGATTTGTTTTTATTTCTAAGAATTGTATTGGCTATTCAGGTTTTTTCCTGATTCCATATAAAACAAAGTACTATTTTGTCCAGTTCTTTAAAGTATGACATTGTGCTTTGATGGGGATTGCATTAAATCTGTAGATATCTTTGGGAAGTATGGACATTTTAACAATGTTGATTCTTCCCAAACATGAAGAATGTTCTGGTATGTTCTTTTGTTTGAAAACATCTTTGGCTATTTTTCTCAGGGTTTCATAGTTCTCAATATAAAAGTCTGTCAAGTCCTTTGTTAGATAAAATCCCAGGTATTTCATTTTCTTTGGCACTACTATAAAAGGAATAGAGTCTTTGATTGTATTCTCAGCTTGACTATTGTTAGTATGTATAAAGCCTAGTGATTTGTAGATATTAATTTTGTACTCGGAGACACTGCTCTATTCCTTGACCACTTCTAAGAGCTTTGTAGTTGAGTCCCCGGGGTTTGCTAGGTATAAGATCAAGTCATCTGCAAAGAGTGACAATTTGACCTCTTCTGTCCTGTCCCCATTTGATTACCCTTGATCTCCTTCTCTTGCCTGATTGAGATGGCTAGGGCTTCCAGTACTATATTGAAGAGCAGTGGTGACAATGGGCATCCTCGTCAAAATTTCACTGCATTCAATATGATATTGGCTATAGGTTTGCTGTAAACTGTCTCTATCAGCTTAAGAAATGTCCCCTCTAAGCCAATTTACTTAACTGTTTCAATCATGAAAGGATGCTGCATATTATTAAATGCCTTTTCTCCATCATTGAGAGAATAACATGGTCTTTGTTTTTTATTTTATTTTATGTGGTGTATTATATTCATAAATCTATGTATGGTGAACCAAACTTGTAACCCTGGGCTAAAACCAACTTGATCATGGTATATAAGTTTTTTTAATGTGTCATTGAACTGTTTGCTAGGATCTCATTGGATTTTTGTGCTATATTCACTAATCATATTGGTGTATAATTTTCATTCTTTGATGGGTCCTTTCCTGGTTTGGGGATTAGGGTCATATTCACTTCATTGAATGAGTTGAGGAGAATTCTTCTCTTCTCTATGTTTAGTACAGATTATGTCATATAGGTTTTAGTTCCTCTTTGAAGGATTGGTAAAACCTTCTGATGTGAAATCATCTGGTTCCTTTCCCTCTTTGGCAGATTTTGTATACTTGGTACTATTTCAGAGCTTGATAGAGGTCTATGCAATATTTCTAACTCTTTGTGGTTGAGTTTAGGAAGGTGGTATGCTTTTAGGAATTGACCTATAACCTACATATTTTCATATTTCTGGGAAAAGAATTTTTGGGAGTAATCACTAAGGATTTTTTGTATTTCTATGTCTTAAAGATTCGTTTCAATTTCATTTAATTCTGCTCGAATTTTTGTGATGTCTTCCCTTCTTCTGGGTTTGGGTTGGAATGAGCTTCCTTTTCTGGTTGCTTAAGATGGCCCATTACGTTGCTGACTTGCTGTCCTTATATTGGCTTGATGAAGGCTTCTAATGCTGTATATTTTCCTCTTAGGACTGCCTTTACAACAGCCCACAGGTTTTGATTGTCTTCTGTGTCTTCATTATCATTTTGTTCCCAAACTCTGATGATTTACTTCTTAATCTCATCCTTGACCCCAATAACATTCAGGCTAAGGTTATTTAGTTTCTGTGACTTTGAGTATAAGGATTTCTGTTGCTATTGAGTTCAACTTCATTCCATGAAGATACACGGAATAACTTTTATTCTTTTACATTTGTTGAGATAAGACTTGTGTCCTAACATATGATCAATTTTGGAGGATGATCTTGTGGGCTGATGAGAAGAATGTATATTCAGTTTTATTAGGATGAAATGTTCTGTATACGTCTGTTAACTCCATTTGTTCTAGGGTCAAGTTTAAGTTCATGATTTCTTTGTTCAGTTTCTTCTTGGATGATATATCCAGAACTGCCAAAGGGGTGTTAAAATCTCCAGTCATTCCTATAGTACAGGAAAATATAATATTGTTCAGAGCCATTAGGGTTTGTTTTATAAATCAAAAAACATTCAGGTAGGGAGGGTAAATGTTATTTATTGAAATCTCTTCATGTTGACTGTTTCTCTTGACAAATATTTAGTGTCCATCCTTGTCTTTCCTTATATTTGTTAGTTTAAATCCAATTGTATCTGCAAGTAAGATTGCAACCCCTGCTTTCTCCTAATTTCCATTTGCCTGGATTACTGTTGCCCATCCCTTCACCCGGAGTCTTGTTTTATCCTTTCAGGTATGGTGTGCGTCTTGGAGGCAACAATACTTGGTCTGAGTCTTTGCATCCAGTCAGCCAACTTTTGCCTCTTTAGAGGAGAATTTAAGCCATTCATTTTAATTGGAAGAATTGATAGGTATGGTAATGGTTAGGCCATCTTGTTTTTCAAAGGTCCTCTGCATATTCTTAACCTTTTCACCATTGTGGAATTTAGGTTTTATTCTCTAAATTCTGGGTCAGTTTACTTTGTTGGTAGACCATCGTGCTGGTCATTATGCAAAATATGTTTGAGCATTTCTTGCCAAGCTGGTCTAGTTATGGCAAATTTCCTTAACATACAGATGTCAATAAAGTACTTGATTTCTTCATCACAAATGAAACTCAGTTTAGTGGGATACAGAATCCTGGGCTGAAAGTTGATTTGTTTTAGAAGGTTGAAGATAGGGTGGTGACTGTGGTTCAAAGGAGTAGGGCACCCACCCCATCTACTGGTTCAAACTTGACTCTGGTCATAAACTCTAAAAAAAAAAAAAAAGAAGGTTGAGGATAAATGATTATTCTGTTTTGGCTTGAAAAGTTTTGGCTAAAAGATCTGAAGTCATCCTGATATTTTTCATTTGATAAGTAATATTTTTCTTATGCCTGGCTACTTGCAGGATTTTTTCCCCTTCATATTAACTTTTGCTAATTTAATCACAACATGTCTAGGAAATGCTTGATTTAGACTGAGTCATGCTGGTGTTCTGAAATTATCTACTATCTGAATTTCCATCTCTCTTCCAATGCTTGGGAAATTCTTAACCATGATGTCTTGGAGTACAGCTTCTGTGCCTTTCGGACCATCCCCCTTCTCCTTCAAGAACCCCTATAATTCACATGTTTGATCTTTTAGAATGATCCCATAACTCTCTCAGGGAATATTCTGTTCTTGTTCTCCTTTTTTCTGCCCTTTTGAGTGCGTGGGATGGTTTAAAAGAATTGTCTTCAACTTCTGAGATCCTTTCTTCTGCCTGATCAACTCTATTGGTGAAAGTCTTGACTGTATTTTGAAGCTCCTCAAATGCCTTTTTCAATTCCTTAAGTTCTGCTATGTCTTTTCTCATTATGTCCATTTCCTCAGTGACTTGGTCTTTGAATTCATGAAGTTCTTGGGACAAGTTAGGGACTAATTTCTGGATTTCTACTTCCATCTTTTCATCCATTCTATTCATGTTATTTGCCATCCATATTCTGACTTCTATTTCTGACATTTCAGCAATTTCTGTATAGATAGTATTTTCTGCTGTATCTCCTTTTTCACCCATCGGCAATGTTGGTCTCCTCTGAATTTACATGTTGCCTCCCCATGCATATTTTCTGCTATTTGGCAATTAAAACTGGCAAGGTGAGTCTTGATCTGGAGCTAACCACCCATTCGCCAATGAATTGGGGCTTGTGCTTGTGGCTTTCCCCCTATACCCTTGCAGAGGTCTCCTTCAGAGATATATCCAGAGGCCCCGAGGGCCAGTTTAGTGAGATAATACAGGTTGGCTCTGTCTTGATGTCAGTCTGTCTCTACTCAATCCTGATGAGTCACTGTATTACGCTTTTCTCTCAGTTGGACAAAGATACAAACATCTGTGGGGGCCCCGCCCCCAAAGGGGCAGCTATAGCAGAATCTGCTTCTCTCCTCTATAATATGACCATGACTCAAGTTCACAGGGTCTCTAGGGGGGCCTAGAGTTTGAAAGACGCGATCAAATTGTCCCACTCAGTACAAACACTGCTCACCTGAAAGAATTCAAAGGGCCCCTGTGGCCAGAAAACAGAAATCTCTAGGCAGAACCATCTGTGCAATCCCAAGGGGCTGAAACAGGATCCCCTCCAGTGGGAATGGGTATCAGTAAAGACCTGACTGAGGCATCACTGTCTATGCCTGCTAATTCATCCCACACCACTGTTTCTGCACTTGTCCCTCTGTCTCTCTCTCACACACCCTATGCTTCCACACACGCCACTGTTGCTGCTGTTTGACAACCTGACCCATGAAATGCCTGGGCTTCCCAACCAATTTGCCAGACACTCCGGGTTCTGCAGGGGGGCAGACTTTCATGCAGCCAGGTTAGGGGAAAAGGGTGAACTGTGTGTTCTGAATTGAGGAGACAATGTTTGTTCACTTTTGTGTCAGGAGCGATGATGGCTAGGCTCAGAGTTGGGACCTCCAGGGAGGGTGAGGAACAGGATTCAGCAGATCTCTACCATGGGGTAATGAGCTCCTTGCTCACTTTTAGAGAGCCCTCCTTGGGTCCCCCATCCTCTTGGCAATGGGCTTAGTACCTGGTCTTTATTGTCTTTCTTCCTCTTTCTGGGACTTGCAGCTTGTCTCAACACAGTTGATGTGCAACTCTCTACCTTCTTTCCCAGCTCAAAGCCCCACATTTGGCTTCACTGAGTCCAAATATGTCTAATATTGTCCCTGTAGACAGGAACCTCTGGCAAAAGCTGCTTCTATTTGGCTATCTTGACTCCTCCCTCTGTGGTGAACATTTTAACTGGCGTATAGAAACAAAGCCCTCTTATAAAGTGAATAAGGAATATATTACAATCTGAAGCTTCTTGCAAATAAATCTTGTATCAGTTCAGCAAGCGCCAAAAGTGGGTTAGCATAGAATGCAGATGGGCCAGGTTCATAGGGCTGGCATCAGCCTGAGAATGTCCCAGGTATAGTTGCAGGTTTGCCACATAGAATCAGCTGGGGGTACAGAAAGGTCAACATGAAGCAAGAGTGGAAACAGGAATTTGGATGTATTAAACTAATCACTCTTGGAAGAGAACTTTGTCATAAAACCAGCATGTATGCATGTGTTTTATTTATTTGTTTATTCATTCATTCAATCATTTGTTCATGCCTCATCAAAGCAAATGACATGTTTGGTCTTTTAGAATGATCCCATAACTCTCTCAGGGAATAGGGATTACTGAACTTCAATAGATAAGGAGTTGGAAAAAAAAATTGGAGAAATAAATACAGAGTTAAACTTCAAACATAAACTCTCATCAACAGGGATTTGTAACAAGTTTTATAACTTCCAATTTAATAGATTCAAGATTAATGTGTTTCTAGGTAAATTCCTCCTTTCTGTTGTTCACTCATTTTTGTTAACAAGATGAATTCAACCCAGATCTTTCCCCTTCCTCACCCCTACCAGTAACATCCCAACCCAGAGCAAACTTCTGAGCCCCAAACTCATTCTGAATTCTGACTCCCATCTAATTCAAGATTCCCTTTGATTTTCAAGTGTCACTGTCTGGTCTACTGAACTAATCTACACCATCAAGCCCTCTTTTTCTGTGATTTGTGTTCATAGTATGGTTCTTTTTGTTTTTTACTTCTCAAGACTGAGGTCTTTGTAGGTTAGGTTGCCCAGCCTGGCCTCCCATCTCTGCCTCCCAAGGACCTGGGACTATAGGTGGTCACCACAATTCCTGGCTCTTAAAAAATGTTTTACCTTTTCTAATTTTCATTTTGTGGTTTTCTTCAAAACATAGGTGAGATTACACTGTTCCTATTGCTCTGTGACTTGATTTTTCACTAGAAAAAATGTCCCTGAGATCTTTCTATGTCGTATTACACTTTATCTTGTCTTTTTTATTCATTGTATGATATGATATTGTGTAACATGTACTAATGGCATAATTTGTTTGCCATAATTATTTCTGTATCATTACTCTATTGTTGGATATTTATACTTTCTAATATTTTAAACAATAATGCAATAAATATTGTTAATTATGTCACCTCACATACATGCAAAAATGTTAGTAGGTTGAAAAATTACTATCTTGAAAGCTATAGAAAAATTTATCTTCTAAATATAGCCAAATTGTTCTTCTGAAATGCTACAACAATTTGCAATCCTACCAAGACTATAGAGAGAGTACCTATACCTATATCTTCACTTTCACTTTAATACTGAACATTCTAAATATGTTTTATTGCCAAACTGGCAATAAATTATATTGCAGTTTGTTTTCTTTGAATAGATTAAATTTGAACAGCCTATTATATTTTACTATTTATATTTTTATTGAGAACATTTCTTGTTTATGGTCCTTGGCACCTTTTTCCATTAAGTTGTTTTTTCTTCAATGATTTATATATAAGTATTTGTATGTTCAACAGATTTACTCATTGTCAATCCTAATTCTTTTATACCTTGTGAATGTTTTGACTTGCTTATAGCTTTTCCAAACTCAAGATTATGAACAATTTTTTAATCTACTATCTATAGGTCAAGGTATTTGCCTATTAATGTATCTTAAAGTTGTTAAGGTGGCCTGACAATATTATGACTTGAACTTCAACTCTACATTTTTTTCATTTTTTTCCCAAATGGACAGAAATGCTTGCAGAAACTTTCCTCCTTTTTCCTGGTGTACACCCATTTACCTTTCTGAGCCTGTTCTGCAGGGGACTATGCCCTGATAATTATTCTATTTTTAGTAGAGACAGGGTCTTGTTCTTTCTCAGGCTGGGCTTGAACTCTTGAATTCAAGTGATCTTGCTGCCTCACCTCCCAGAGTGCTAGGATTATAGGCTTGAGCCACTGCTTCCATCCTATGAAATACTGTTACATTTAGCATACTCTAGTGTAGCACTTACAAGCATGGTCATGACACTGTCTTGTGAAGGGTAAATTTTACTTAACTTGAGTCTTAGTTTTCCAATAAATGAAATGAAATCAATGAGAATATCATACCTACTCAGCTTCCAATAAATGATAATTGTAGTCAATGTTGTTATAATTATCATAGCCCCCTTAAGCATGGGTCTATTCTAATTCCATGATATATTTGTCTCTTCCTTGTCTCTTTATTGTGTTCTAGGTCTTGCTTTTGGATTCAGTTTTCATGTGATTGGACTTAGTACCACCCCAATATTTGGGCAACTGAGCCTCTAATGTGGATCTCAGGTTTTATAAGGCCCTGCTTTAGCGCTTCTACAGCCCCTTCCTAGTCAGTGAAGAGTCTACGGGACCTTCCGAGACTTCATCTCCTCACTTTCAAGACCATGAACTGAGGCCCTGCTTTGGCTCTTCTCCAGCCCCTTCCTAGTAGGTGAAGAGTCTATGGAAACTTCTCAGACTTCATCTCCTTACTTTCAAGCCCATGGACTGAGGGCCTGACATTCAAGAATTTCCTGTCCTCTTCTCCAGCCACTTCTTAGTCAGACCATGGACTGAGGGCCTGACATTTAAGAATTCCCTGTCCTCTATTCCAGTCCCTTCCTAGTCAGTGAAGAGTCTATGGGATCTACTCAGACTTCATCTCCTCACTTTCAAGACCATGGACTGAGGGCCTGACATTCAAGAATTTCCTGTCCACCTGGTCCCTAGGCCACTCTCAGCACCAGCACAGATCTCTTCTCTGGCTTCTGCCTCCTCAGGCAGATCATAGTTCTCAGGAGAACTGAGGGCCTGCCAGTAGAAACCTGCTTGAGGAGGATTGAACTTGGACTTGGAGGCTTCAGTTTCTGTATAGGTGGTGTGAGTTCCCTTGCTGTAAATAAAGATGGAGCCAATGGTAGGAAGAAAAGGGGCATAAAGCAGAGAACATAATTTACAAATCTGCCTTTATACTCCCATGTAGGTTCTGGAAAGAGTAAGGAAGCCCTTAGCTGGATTATATCCTCAGAATTTTTTTTTTTCACTGAACATGTGTGGGAGGAAAGTTTCAGAGTCCTCACAACAAACAGATTTTTATTTTGTGATTTCATTTGACTGCTAATACAGCTGGGAATAAATCAGATACTAGATTAAAGAAAAAGAATCGAGTTTAAAATAATTACTACTATTTTCCAGAATTTGGTTTTCCTGGTGAGAAGCATAATGCAATATAATTCTTATCTCTCCCACTTACCCACTCCCAGAAGCTTTTAGGATGTCCTCATCATCCCTGGGTTATTGAAATTGTGACATTATGCATGGACTGCATCATTCTTCATTGTTCCTGTTTGACACTTACACACATGTTTTGATTACGGCTCCTGTCTTGGTTCAGTAAAATAACATTTCAGATTTTCTCTGGATAGTGGTGTGCTCATCCTTTGAAGTGCCAATTAGAAGAATTAAAACTTCCTAGACTAATTCTCCTCATCATTCAACTTTTCTTTCCTCCAGTTGCCCATGAGTCCTCTGAGGGAGGCATCATGTCTTTGGACAATGTCTACTATGATGTCTTTCTGTGGGTTTGAAACTAAGTAAAATATGTAGCCATTAGCTATAGCTTCATAACAAATAACCCCAGAACTCAGGGATATTGAACAAGAAATATTTCTTGTGCATCAGCATGCTGACTAGCAGCGGGGCTCTCATCTGGCCTTTGCTAGGGCAGCTCAGTGTCACAAATCTCTCATCCTACAGAGAATAGATGGCTGGACCCCATATGTCTTCCCAGGGATGACAGAAGCTCAAGGTCAGCAGGCCAATGATACCTTCACAGCATCTTCCATTTTGGCCAACTTCCACTAACCAAAGCCATACACATGCTGTGCTGAGGGTTAGAATTACCCCTAATTATCTTGAGTAGGAGGGCAGTGCAAAGTTGCATGGCTGAGGTTGTGGATACAGACAAAGGTGAAGAATCAGGCCATTAATTTTATTATAGTCCGAATAGTGTGTATGCCCTTTTGTAGTACCCACGTTGTCAACACAAGCATCACATTTTGAAAGGAGGCTAAAAGAATTATTCTCTAGCAGACGCAAGATGGTTGACTAGAGCCAGTTTTTGACAGAGGCTCCTGTCCAGAAGGAGAGTTAAAGGACAGTTTAGTGAGTAAGTTGATGGTTTGGAGCTGAGCCAAAAGACAAGGTTGAGGAACACACAACAACCCTGCTGATGAGAGCTAAGACACCAAGGATACAACAAAAGGTACAAAATCCATCACCAAGTGGATGGGAGTCCCCTCCCCCTTGAGAACAGTATACTTTCTACAAACAAGCAAGCAGAGTTTAAATATTCTCCTATTTTATCCCATGGGAGAGACCCTCTAAAAACAGGACCTCCTTCCCTTACTAGGGTGCCATGGCAATATCCTGCAAGGCATAAAACTGTATAAAACTATATATATTCTCTACCTACAATTCTGAACTCCCAGCACTCACCTCCACTCTTACCCCAAGTTCTGGGAGCCTATCCCCATGAAGTCCAGATACTTGGGCATTTTCTTGAGAGGTGAGGACAGGGCATGGGCTGTTGCAGGTCTGTGCTGCTTCTGTGGGATGGGGGGTAGTAAGGAGGAAATGGTAGACTTAAGGAACCATATGGGAAAGACAGAGGCAGCACCCCCGGCACAGAGCAGCAGTAGCAGCAGCAGCGTGAACAGTAAGGTTCACACTTGAGGGGATATTTTGGAAGGACAGTCCCTGTATCTCTGGGTAACCAGAGAAAGCTGGGCATCTTCTCCAGTGACAGACACCAGCAGAATATACCTGGGATGGTAACGCAGATCCCACGAGCAAAGGGTATGCCTAAGCTGGTATGCCTGCGCTCTGGGCAGAGCACAGAGGGATGGAGAATTGAAGATGCACACACAGAGATGGCATACCCCCAGGGTGGGGCTGTGACAGGACTCCTTAGTGAGCCTAAGATACACCCTGCCCACAGGGTATCATAGCTGAGACAAAGGGAGGTGGGAAACTGAAAGCGGAGTGTAGGCTCTAATCAGACCACCCTAACACAGACTACAGGGGAAACAGAAACACCACCTCTGGGCAGCAGCACAGACCAGGGCTCAACACAGTTTCTGTGAACGCAAACAGCACCTGGTCCACAGGGGAATAAAGCCAGGAAAGAATCACAATTTCTGTGCAAATATAAGTGTCAGCAACATCAATCAGGGTCAGGGCTAGAACTGGGTGAACAGCTCCAGCTTCCATTAACCACCCAAGGTTGTCAGGCCTCAGCTTTCCCTGCCAGATGGTGACAGAGTGCGGAGGCCTGGTCTAGGAGACATAAGGTCTCTCTGTGACTCAGGCAGGCTTAAAGCCCTGGAGCATCTCCTTATTGGAGGGAAATGGGTTTTAGCACAGTGGGGTCACCAGTGACCAGGTGTGACATAGGTGCAAGGTGGGGAAAGAGGCATCAACCTTCCAAGATCAATTCATTTTCTGGAGGGAGAGGTCCTTCTGACTCCATGGAGCACCAGAACGAGTCATACTCAAGCTGCCAGCAGACCCCTGCTATCTAGTTGCTGGAGACCTTTTGAACTCCCTCACTTGAGACCAGGTGCTCATTGGGACAACTGATTTGGATCTCTCAGACTGGATCAATCACTCGAGGACTATTCAAAGTGGTACCCTGGGTGTGTGGTTGTAGGAAGGTTTGATTTTCCTTTTCCAGTTTTTGCCTGTGGGGGGGGGGAGGCGGGGTGACTTAATTGCTGGTATTTCTCCACAGCTGACACTTCGACTCAGAGTAACCAATTCACTAGGGTAGGACAGAGACAAACTGAGAACAAGACAAAGACACTCAGCCTCACCACACCAAGTAAGTCCCCAGTGTCTCAGGCCATAGCACTGTATGGGTCCTATGCAAAGCTCTAGGGGAAACAGTACAGACAGCAGTCACAGCTCTTGGGTAAAAGGCTGAATAATCACTACTCCAGGAGTCCCCCTACCCAACATCACCTTATCTGCTCATGTAGCCAAATGGTGTACAATAATCATGGGACAGAATCAGTGGAAAAATTCTAGTAACATGAATAACCAGAGTAGATCAATTCATCCAAGGATGAGACAGCTGATATAACTAAAGATCCTATTCATAGACAAATGGCTGAGATGTCAGAAATCAAATTCAGAGTTTGGATTGCAAATAAGATTAATAGAATGGAGGTAAAGTTGGAATTAGAAATTCAAGGAGCATTTAAAAAGTTGTCTCAAGAATTCAATGAATTCAAAGACAAAATCACTAAAGATTTTAACACACTGAGACAAGAATTGGCATCCCTCAAAGATCTGAGAAATACAGTAGAATCCCTCAAAAATAGGATGGAGCAAGCAGAAGAAAGGACCTCAGACACTGAAGACAAAGCTTTTGAACATTCCCAAGTGCTCAGAGAAGAAGACATATGGACAGCAAAAACAGAACATTCTCTCAGAGAGCTTTGGGATAATTCACAGAAAACTAATACACGCCTTATAGGAATTCCTGAAAGCAATGAAGTTGCTTCACAAAGCACAGAGACCCTTTTTCATGAGATTATGAAGGATAACTTTCCAGACATGCCAAGAGATTCTGAAATGCACATAGCACACAGTTTCAGAACCCCAACATGACTCAACCCGAATAAGACAACCCCCATGCACATTATAATTAACTTCACTAAAGTTAATATGGAGAAAATTCTGAAAGCAGCTGGACATAAGAAAAACATAACCTACTAGGGGAAAAATATTAGAATGACTGCAGATCTCTACTGAAACCTTTCAAGCTAGAAGAGGGTGGTCATCAACTTTTAATCTCGTAAAACAAAATAATTTTCAACCCAGGATCCTGTATCTAGCTAAACTGAGTTTCATTTATGATGGAGATATTAAATACTTTAATGACATTCACATGTTGAAGAAATTTTCCATAATTAAATCAGCTCTCCAGGATATTCTCAGACCTATCCTCCATAATTACCAGCATAATCCTCCACCACAAAAGTAAACTCACGCAGAAACTTTTGATCAAATTCCAACTTCTGCAGTGGCAAAAGGATTAAAAATGTCCACGAGACATTTGAAATCCCCGATACCCAAAATTCTACCAGGCTTATCATTATTCTCAATTAATGTGAATGGCTTCAATTGTCCACTAAAGAGGCACAAGGTGGCTGACTGGATACAAAAACTCAGGCCAGATATCGTCTGCATACAAGAATTTCATCTTACCTTAAAAGATAAATGTAGACTCAAGGTAAAGGGATGGTCATCTATATTTCAGCCAAATGGAAATCAGAAAAAGCAGGAGTTACAATTTTATTCACAGATACAATAGGCTTTAAAACAACAAAAGTAAGGAAAGTTAAGGATGGTCACTTCATATTTGTTAAGGATAATACTCAATATGATGAGATTTCAATTATTAATATTTATGCACCCAACCAGAATATGCCTCAACTTATAAGAGAGACTCTAACAGACATGAGCAACTTGATTTCCTCCAGCACCATAACTGTTGGAAATTTTAACACTCCTTTGGCATTGTTGGATACATCCTCTAATAAGAGGGTAAGCAAAGAAATTTGAGAATTATATTTAACTATTCAACATTTGGATTTAACAGACATCTACAGAACATTTCATCCTAACAAAACTGAATACACATTCTTCTCATCAGCCCACGGAACATACTCCAAAATCAACCACATCTTAGGTCACAAGTCTAACCTCAGCAAATTTAAAAGAATAGAAATTATTCCATGCATCTTCTCAGACCATCATGGAATAAAAGTTGAACTCAGTAACAACAGGCATCGGCAAACTCATATAAAAACATGGAGGCTAAATAGGAAATTAAAACGTATTTGTAACAAAATGATGATGAGGACATGAATTATCAGAACCTCTGGGTTACTGCAAAGGCAGTCCTAAGAGGGAAATCTATAGCACTGCAAGCCTTCCACAAAAGAACGGAAAGAGAGGAAGTTAACAACTTATTAGGGCCTCTCAAGCAACTGGAAAAGGAAGAATATTCCAATCTCAAACCCAGCAGAAGAAAAGAAAGAACAAAAATTAGAGCAGAATTAAATGAAATTGAGAACAAAATAATTATAAGACAGATCAATAAATCAAAAAGTTGATTTCTGAAAAGGTCAATAAAATAGATAAACCTTTGGCTAACCTAACCAGGAATGTCAGGGCTTAGGACTCACCAGGTCTTGAGCTGGCTTGGGTAGGTTCTAGACACAGACCACTAAGCTACCTTGCTCAGGAACTGTTTCTCTTAGGTGCCTGAGGGTTAACTACTTTAGCTGGAGAGAGAGAGAGAGAGAGTGTATGTGTCTTAGAAAGATAGATCTTAGTCTTTAGTAGAGCTTGGCAATCTTCAGCAGAGAGACACCGTGCTGGCATTCTGTAGGCCGGAGAGGAGACAGAGTTAGAGTAAGCAAGTCCGTGATAGTCTGCGTACACTTACCGACTGCCTTCTCCTCCAGCCTAATAATAAGGCTGACCTCGTGCTCTCAACACCACCGGTGTCGAGACTGCCAATTCACCAATGCTCTCATCTCGTGAGCTCTTATGCTTGTTAGCAGAGCTAAATCTCTCTCCATGCCCTTTCACCAAGGTGTTCCATTATTGAGCTATACAGGTATTTCTTATAACTCTCACTCCTCGTAGCCATAAGCTATATGGGCTGCTACACAGGAAAAAAAGAGTAAAATCTCTAATTTCATCAATTAGAAATGGTAATGATGAAGTAACAACAGACTCCTCAGAAATTCAAAAAATCCTTAATGAATATTACAAGAAATTTTATTCTCAGAAATATGAAAATCTAAAGGAAATTGACCAATATCTGGAAGCACACCAACTTCCAAGACTTAGGCAGGATGAAGTGGAAATGTTGAACAGGCCTATATCAAGACCTGAAATAGCATCAACTACACAAAATCTCCCTAAAGAGAAAAGCCCGGGACCAGATGGCTTCACATCAGAATTCTACCAAACCTTTAAAGAACTAGTACGTATATTACTCAACCTTTTCCAAAATATAGAAGAAGAAGGAATACTAGCCAACACATTCTATGAAGCAAACATCACCTTGATCCCCCAAACCAGGAAAAGACCCAAGAAAAAAAGAAAACTATAGGCAAATATCACTAACGAATATTGATGCAAAAATATTCAACAAGATCCTAACAAACAGAATCCAGTAACATATCAAACAAATTATACACCATGACCGATGGGCTTTATACCAGGGTCTCAAGGCTGGTTCGATATACGAAAATCTAAAAGTATAATACATTATATCACAGAAACAAATTAAAAAACAAAGACCATATGATTCTCTCAATTGGTACAGAAAAAGCTTTTGATAATATCTAGCATCCATTCATGATCAGAACACTTAAGAAAATTGGTATAGAAGGGACATTTCTTAAAGTGATAGAGGCCATCTATAGCAAACCCACAGCCAATATTGTATTGAATGGAGTTAAATTGAAATCATTTCCACTCAGATCAGTAACCAGGAAAGGTTGCCCATTGTCTCCATTGCTCTTTGACATTGTAATGGAAATTTTAGCCATCACAATTAGGGAAGAAAAGGCCATTAAGGGCACCCATATAGGGTCAGAAGAGATTAAACTTTTACTTTTTGCAGATGATATGATTGTATATCTAGAAAACACCAGGGATTCTACTACAAAATTCCTAGAAGTGATCAAGGAATACAGCAGCGTCTCAGGTTACAAAATCAACACTCATAAATCAGTAGTCTTTATATATACCAACAGCAGCCAAGCTGAAAAAACAGTCAAGGACTCTATTCCATTCACAGTAGTGTCAAAACAGTCAAGGACTCTATTCTGTACACAGTAATGCCAAAGAAGACTCAAAATATTTGGGAGTCTACCTAACAAACGATGTGAAAGATCATTATAAAGAGAACTATGAAACTCTAAGAAAAGTAATAGCTGAAAATGTTAACAAATGGAAAAACATACCATGCTCATGGCTGGGAAAAATCAACATTGTTAAAATGTCAATACTACCCAAAGCAATATATAATTTTAATGCAATCCCCATTAAAACTCCACTGTCATACTTTAAAGATCTAGAAAAAATAATACTTCACTTTATATGGAATCAGAAAAAAACTCAAATAGCCAAGACATTACTCAGGAATAAAAACAAACCAGGAGGGATCACGCTACCAGACCTCAGATTATACTATAAATCAATAGTGATTAAAACAGCATGGTACTGGCACAAAAACAGGGAGGTAGATGTATGGAACAGAATAGAGAGCCAACAGATGAATCCAGCTACTTCCCATTACCTGATCTTTGACAAGCCAATTAAAAACATTGAGTGGTGAAAAGATTCCCTATTTAACAAATGGTATGGGTGAACTGGCTGGCGACCTGCAGAAGACTGAAACTGGATCTACACCTGTCAACACTAAGATTGACTCTCACTGGATTAAAGATTTAAACTTAAGACATGAAACCATAAAAATACTAGAATAAAGTGGAGGGAAAACACTTGAAAAAATCGGCCTGGGAAAAAATTTTATGAGGAGGATCCCCCACCCCCACCCCAGGCAATTGAAGCAACATCAAAAATATACTTTTGGGACCTGATCAAACTAAACAGCTTCTGCACAACCAAGAGCACAGTAAGTAAAGCAAGCAGACAGCCCTCAGAATGGGAGAAGATATTTGCAGGTTATGTCTCTGACAAAGGTTTAATAACCAGAATCCATAGAGAACTCAAACATATTAGGAAGAAGAGAACGAGTGATCCCATCTCAGGGTGGGCAAGGGAGTTGAAGAGAAATTTCTCTAAAGAAGATAGGCACATGGCCTACAGATATATGAAAAAATGCTCACCATCCTTAATCATCAGAGAAATGCAAATCGAAACTACTTTGATATATCACCTAACTCCAGTAAGATTAGCCCATATCACAAAATCCCCAAACCAGAGATATTGGCATGGATGTGGAGAAAAGGGAACACTTCTGCACCGCTGGTGGGAATGCAAACTAATACGTTCCTTTTGAAAAGACATCTGGAGAACACTTAGAGAACTAAAAATAGACCTGCCATTTGATCTTGCAATTCCTTTATTAGGTATATCCAGAGGACCAAAAACCACATTACAACAAAAATATTTGTATCAGAATGTTTATTGCAGCCCAATTGATAATTTCCAGGTCATGGAAGAAGCCCAAGCGCCCATCGACCCATAAATGGATCAATAAATTGTGGTATATGTAGACCATGGAATACTATGCAGCCATAAAAAAAGATAGAGACTTTATGTTCTTCATGTTTATATGGATGGAGCTGGAAAATGTTCTTCTTAGCAAAGTATCACAAGAATGGAGGGAAAAGTATCCAATGTACACAGCCCTATTATGAAACTAATTTATAGCTTTCATATGAAAGTTATAACCTAATTATAGCCTAAGAATATGAGGAGGGATGTGGGGGAGGGGGGCTTGAGGGAGGGTTATTGGAGGGATCACTTCCATGGTTCATCTTACAAGGGTACAAGTGAATCTTTCTAAAAGTAGAATATAAATGTCTTAACACAATAACTAAGAAAATGACATAAAGGTTCTGTTAACCAGTTTGATGACAATATTTCAAATTGTATATGAAAACACCACACTGAACCCCATGATTGCATTAATGTATACAGCTATCATTTAATAAAAAAAAAAAACCAAAAGACAGAATCTCACTATGTTGCCCTTGGTAGAGTGCAGTGGTGTCACAGCTCACAGCAACCTCAAACTCTTGGGCTTAAGCAATACTCTTTCTTCAACCTCCCAAGTAGCTGGGTCTACAGGCACTAATGACAATGCCTGGCTATTTTTTTGTTATTGTTGTCATTATTGTTCAGCAGGTGTGGGCCAGGTTCGAACCTGCCAGCCCCGGTGTATGTGGCCGCCACCTAACCACTGAGCTACAGGTGCCGAGCCTGGTCTATCCATTTTTATATAATTTTATCAGCCTGAGCAATCAATGAGAAGTATGTTTTATAAAACAAATTTGGAATGTCCTTTTCTCTGCTTTGGAATAGTTTAAGAATTCTTAATATTTTCTAATCTTTAGAAGGTTTGATAGACTTTCCCTATGGCACCATCTGGGCCTGGTGCTTTTCTTGGGGGAACTCTTTAAATATCTCTTCTATTTTCTTCTCTAAAAATTGGTCAGTTTATAGTTTCTGCCTCTAAGAGAGACAATCTTGTAAGCTGTATTAAAAAAAATTTCTATTTATGCTTTATTTCTATAAAGTAGTACAAAGCAGTTTCAAATTTTCTAAATAATTTCCTCTCATATAATATCTATTTCTCCTTGTCAATTCTATTTTTGTGCACTTGTGCTTTCTCTATTTTTTTTTTTTTTACAGATTAGCTAACGGTTTATTTTTCATTGATTTATCTCAAAGAACAAGAATTTGAAAATGTGTTCAGTTTTTCAGCTTTCTAATCATTAATGGCAACTTTTAACTTTAATTCCTTCTATTTTCTCTTAGTTTGAGTATTACTCTTACAGTTTAAGTTGTACATTTATTTTTGTTTTCTTTTTATTCATAGGATAATTTAGTGCATAATTTCTCTTTGACTATTGTTTTAGCCGCATAAACTATGATATGCCATGTTTTCATTTTCATTATATTCAAGATACTTTAAGATTTTGTTTTTTATTTTTCATATGACTCAAGAGATGGCTAGTAGCTTATTTATTTGTTTTGCTTGTTTTTAAATCTCCAGTGAGAAGCATCTGTTTTTACAATTTCTATCCCTGATTTCTACATTATGCTACGTAAGTGAATTTGGGAGTGATGATACAAATATGTAAAGGTGATAAACCTTTGGATCTCCACAAAATAAAAGGGGAACAAAACAAAGAGTGGATTTATAAAATGAAGGGCAAAGGAGTCAGGTTATTGATTGCCCTATGAGAACCACCACTCCAAACCCTCCCAATCTACCCTTTTTATTGCCTACTATATGAGTCTGCTAAATATTAAGACCAATTAGACTGATCTAGATTAAATCAGAACATTTACTTATTTCTAATCATTTAGTGCCTCTGTGACTCTCCACTTTCCATAAAGATAATTCTTTTCATTCTCTAAGCAATTGAGATATCCAATCCAGGAGATAAACTCACTTAGAGGAGCTACATCAGGATTATTAAATGCTTTTATGCTATAGGCCCCTTCAGCAGTCAAATGAAGCCGTATGGGTCCCACCTCAGAATAATATTTTTAAATGCATAAAATAAAATACGTAAGATTATTTTAAAAATTAGTATTGAAATACAGTTTTCAGAATATAATAATAATACTTTACTTATTAAGAAATCAGATAATGAGATCTAGCTGTGGTTCTAACAATTGCTATAATTTTGAAGCAGCGATGGGCAAAAATATTTTGAGGTTGCTGCAGTTATTACCATATGGTATGAAAATATCCATGGTTTTATTAATGATAAAATTTGATGATGATACTACTATGGTTTGTTATCTGCATTTAAAATTGAAGGCAATATTAAGTTTCAGCTAGAAGTCAGTGAAAATATGTATTTTTTCCCCAATCAAGCTCGTGGACTATCCAAAGTCTATCCATGGTAACTTGTGAGTCTATGGATTCCAACCTAGAAACCTCTAGAAGTTAAACTTCTTCCATCTTTCCACCTACATTGGAATTCTGGTCTCCCTTACTAGAGAATGGAGAAGAAAAATAGAGTGCTTTCTCTGCTTCCAGTTAACATTCATCATCCCCTCCAAGATGGTGAGCCACATAAGCAAAGTACTTAGTTCTCCTAGTTTGCCTACCATGGCACATTGTATCTTTCTTGTAAGTTTACTATAGTTCTGCATCACTCAATTATTTTTCCAAAGTTAAGACCTGTTTGAGTCCCTCATAACTAATACAGTCTTCTCATACCATCTGCTTGTTCTTCACTAGAATTATACCAAATTATTTTATCATAATTTAATTTTCTATAACATCCCAATCCTGATGGGGTGATAGTCCCATCAGGGAATGAGAAATATTCCCATTCTGAATCTTCAAAAACAGTTATGCACCCTGCCAAAAATCCTGTATTTCCCCATGTCCCAGGTTCTCCCTGACTATGAGAGGGCCACTTTTAGCCAAGGTTCCTATTACTTTCATATCTCTAAATAATTCCTCCTTAATATGTTGAATTCAGTCAGTCATTTTGTTTTCTATAAGAGACTGTCAACCAAACATTAGGTATTTATTCAATAAAATATTTGGAGCACATACCAGATAACTCAAGTCTCTCACTGGTGAATACACAGATAACCAAAGCCTCTCATCACACCTGTACCTCACTAATGCCTCACTGGTGATTGTGGCCAGGCATGTGGCATCTACCCAAGACCACCACTAGGTCAGGAGTTCCATCTCACACTCCAAGCTGACATCATCCCGACTTATCTATTTTTATTCTCAATCAAAAGCTTTCATGCCACCAATATTGGATTGATACATTCTCATAAAAACATGCCTTCCTGATACTCAGAACAGCTCCACATCCTTGAGAAGAGCTTATTTTCCTTGGAATGAGAGACATCCATCCCATCATAATTATATACGTGTGGTGATTTGCAATTTTCAAACTTTCTGGAAAGAACCCAGAAAACTCTAATTCAACCAAATAAGCTAACTCAATCTAGTCATCTTTCCAATATGCCAGGTTGTCTCATTTAAAAGTTGAAGGTGGATTTAGTTCACAGGGTCTCAAAATATTCAGTTGACAATTTTCCTACTATAAAATGCTCAGAGTTCTCCCACACTTGACAATTTTTTAAAGTGTCTGTCTCAAGGACAAGTATCTTTATTATGATGATATATCCTATCTGAGCAAATATTTCCTGGATTTGCAATTCTGTGCAGTTCGCCATGGTCATTTGGTGATCTATCTCTAACTCCAAGGTCCAGAGGAATATTAAACTATATTTTCATTCAATCTGAGAGAAACATAATTCAACTGCCCACATTATGTTGAGATAATGCAGCACAAATGCTGTGCTAAAAGGCATTGGCTATGTCTGTGCAGAGAGTAGTTATAAATTGAAAGAGTGAATTGTCTAGATATTTGTTTTCTGTTGTTAAGTAAACTACATGCACATTATTGCAAAATATGAATGTAATTGACTGTTTTATGTATTCATTTCTTGTGGCTGCTAAAACAAATTTCCACAAACCGGATGGCTTGAAACAACATGAATTCATTCTCTCCCAGTTCTGCAGGCCAGCAGCCCCAAACTGAGGTGTCAGCAAGGCCATGTTCCTGCTGGAGGCTCTAGGGGAGAATTCACTTGTTGCCTCTTCCAGTTCCAGTGGCTCCAGGTGTTTCTTGACTTGAGACTTGTGCCACTCCAATTTCTCTGAGGTCACATGCCCTCCCTTTCTCCTCTCTGTAAGCTCCTCTGCCTACCTTTTATAAGGATACTTGTGATTGGATTTAGGGATCACCCAGATAATACAGGCTAATCTCTCTTCTCAAAATCCTTAACTTAATCACATCTTTTCCCATATAAGGTAATATTCACTCTCACCATACGAAGTAATATTCACAGGTTCTGGGGATTAGGACAGGGACATGTCTTTTAAGATGTCAGTATTCAGTCCATACATTTTGATTTATATAATCCATGAAATATGAAAGGGTAGATTTTTTTTTCTCATAAGAAACCAACTAACATAATCTCTAATGTGTTGGGTTATTGTCTTAATAGAAAATTATTGTAGTCTACAACATATTGTAATGTCTTTATTCGGGGTGGTTTTTATGAGTCAATGATTAATGAAAATATACACTCATATTTTTAAACCAACAATAAAATGCTGTGTTTTTCTGTACACATCTGGCCCAACCTTGTTCCAATCGACTGTATTACTTACTGTTAAGTCATCAGTAGGTGTAATAAGAAAAGCTTTTAATACGTTTCCTAGTTCCACTGATGACATTTAAATTATGAAAATCATACTATTCCAAGATAAAACAAAGCACATTTATATTTAGGCCACTTTCACATAGTCTGAATCAATTTCATTGCAAACATTCTGACCTAGTTTAAAGAAATGATATACGAAGATTGCTACGCCTTTAAGACAGAGCTCAAAACATAACTTAAAAACTCTTAAATGCTATATTTTTATCCAGTGTTTTATGGCTGTTACTATTTTTGTACTTTACTGCTGTCTTTAAACCAGAATTAAAAGTGTTACTAGCAAAATGTGATAACCTAAGGTGCAGAATCTATCAGTCATAGGAGATCAGAATGTTTGAATCAGCCAAATTCACCTGGCCCTGTACGAATTTGAGATCAGATCATTTCTACTTGTCATTTAATCACTAACCCCCAGGCTTTTGGTTTAGAATACATAGGGACTTTTTTTCTCCTGAAATCATTATTTTCTCCTTCAACACATTTTTTTTTTCCGACATGAAGGTAGATCAAGTATTTTTTAACCTTACAAAACATAAACATCATAGAATTGTTATATCCTCTATTTGTGCCTCTCAGGGAACTTGAGTGTGATTATGTAATTCATTTGAAATATTCAGTTTACTTCTATTTGTGTTCCAATTTAAAATTGTTCCCCATGTGTCTTGATTTTATTTATTTTATTCATAGTGCATTTATAAAACATCAGCATAGTTCTAAAATTCAGAACTGCACAAAAACACATATTTTAAGAAGGGTCAACCCTGTTCTGCCCTCAATTACTTCTGCCCTTTTTGCCCCATTCCCACTCACCCCCTTCAAGTAACTAATGTCATTAATCTCTAATGTGTCTTTCCTTTTTTTCTTTCTGATATAAATCTTCAGATATAAGTATTTTCTTATTTCTCCATTTCTTTATACAAAAGGCCCTGGGCTTTTCCACTTTGCCATTTTTACTTAGTCTAGAAATCACTCCACAGTAGTTCATGGAGAATTTCCTCATTCATTTATTTCACAACTGCATCATTCTCCTTTGCGTGTATGCAGTCAATATCCAATGTTCCAGAATTTAAATCATTTCCATTATTGTGAAATTATGAACAATATTGCAATGGAAAACTTGATATGTCTAGATATATCCTCATATTGTTAAAAAGGTGCCTTGAGGTTAAATTTCTAAAAAATAGAATCGCTAGATTAAAAGGTGACGACTTACATACTTGTTATTCTTTGTGTAGAAATTGCCAAACTCCCCCCTCCATGAGTATTATACCAATTGTCATTTCTACCACCAATGTTAAGAGTGCCTACTTTCACAGAGCCTCAAAAATAGAATATATTGTTATATATTTTAAATTTTGCCAATCTAATAGACAAGAAATTATATCTTAATGTATTTTTATTTTTCATTTTTCCTATTTAGGCAAAGTCATCATGTGCGGAAGGTCCATTTTTATATTTTTTCTGTGAATTGTTTCTTGCACATATTTTTTGCACATTTTTGTATTAATTTTAGTCGTTTTCACTCATTTTTAAAGATTTTCTTATATACTAAGGATATTAACAAATATTTTCTCTCAGTTCATCAGTTGTGATTTGAATTACATTTTTATGTGTTAGATTTTGTTAATTTTAATTGCATCAATATTTTGAATCCCAGTTAGAAAGCCTTTTCCTTCACACAGGTAAAAAAGTATCATCCATGTTTTCTTCAGGCACTTACATGATTTTTTTTTTTTAGATTTGGATTGCTGATCTACCTGGAGTTTATTCTTATGTATGATGTGAGTTATGGATCTAATTTTCTCTTTTCTCAAATGGCTAACTTGAACTATTGTTAATTAAAAAAAAAAATCCATGTTTTTCTGCTGAGTTGTGACATATTACAGTTCCAGATCTTCTTAAGTCTATTTCTGGACTTTTTATTTTATTCCATTGATCTGTCTTTGTGTTTTCATTATAGAGGCTTTGTAATGTGTTTTAATGTATAATAGGGCAACTTTTCTTGTGTATCTATTCTTCCTGGCTATTTTTCATATACACTCTAATATCAACTTATACAAACCTTTTTTTTTTTTTTTTTACAAAAGTCTTATTCGTATTCATTAGGATTGTATTAAATTTATCAACTTAGGGAGAATTGACATCTTTATCTGAGTCATCCTTTCCAAGAACAGGAAAAGAGTCTTTCAGTTTAGTCACATACATTTGTGTCTATCAGGAGTGTTTTGAATTCCTCTTTATATTTTTGCAAATTCTGGGTTGAATTCATTTTTAGTATTTAATCATCTTTGTTGCAATCTAAATGGGGTTTCTCTATTATTATGTCATCACAATGGCTTTTGCTTCTATACCTGAAGATGAGTAATTTCTTTATAATAATTTTATATTCTGCCACTTTCCTGAATTCTTCTGATTTGAGAAAATGTTACCATTGGTTCCCTAGGGTTTTCCAGGCATCTGATCATATCATCTGTAAATGGAGAGTTTTATTTCTCTCTCATTTTTTTTTTCATTTCTTATCCCTCTAATTGCCTGGGCTATTATTTCTAGGACAAGGTTAAATAATAGGTGATAATAGGAAATAGTAGGCAAACTTCCCTTCTTCATGCTGTTCTCGCTTTTAGTAAAGTACCTCTAATATTCTCCCATGGTGAAAAATACCAGCTCCAAGAATAAGTTATATATCAAGTTGGATTTAGTCCAAAGAATGTTAGCAGCTCTACAGATATTCATATGTTTCTTTTTCTCCTTTGATCTGTTAGCGTATTGTATTCTTTTGCTAGATTTCCCATTAGTGAACCAAGCTTACATTCCTGGAATAAATTTCACTTAGTCATGGTTTATCAGCCTTTTTTACTGTGGCATTAGATTTGTTTGCCAATGTTTTATTAAGTATTTTTATATCATTATTCATAAGTGACACTGGTAATTACTTTCTCATTATACTGTCATTAGCATATTTGGTTCTCAAAAAGAATTCTAATAGTCTGGAATTAGTTATACTCAATCTATCTGGTCTTAGAAAATTGGTGGGATTCCCCTGTGAAATTCTCTAAGCCCTTTCTTGTAAAGGGGCTCCCTTATAGCCTTCTCTATTTCTTTGGTGTATATCGGTCTCTTTACACAGTCAATTTCTTTTTTATTTTCTTATTTCAAGTTAATGTGAGGGTACAAACAACTAGGACACAATATTTGCATTTATTAGGTAGAATCCCTCTTGCAGTTGTGCCCCACACCCAAAAGGTGTGCCATATACCCTTATATCGTGCCCATTAAGCGGGAGCACACCAATCAATCCCCTCTCCTCCTAAACTCAGAGTCAAATTCTTTAGGAAACTGTCCAACACATACATGTTTTTTAATTTATTTGCACATGTGTTGGCAAAAGAGTCTCTTATGATTTTTGAAAATTCTTTTGTGTTTAGGCTAGATGCAGTGGCTCACACCTGTAATCCTAGCACTCTGGGAGGCTGAGGCAGGAAAATCACGTAAGCTCAGGAGTTCAAAACCAGCCTGAGCAACAGTGAGACCCTGTCTCTACAAAAAATAGAGAAAAAATAGCCAGGTACTGGGGTGGTGCCTGTAGTCCCAGCTACTCAGGAGGCTGAGGCAGGAGGATCCCTTGAACCCAAGATTTTGAGGTTGCTGTGAGCTAGGCTGCTACCACAGCACTCTAGCCTAGGCAACACAGTAGGACTCTGTCTCAAAAATAATAATAAAATAATAAATTTTTCTGTTTCAATTATTATTTCCCCTTGCTGATTCTTATTTTAAACCTATGTGCTTACTCTCTTTCATTCTTTATTTGGTTATTTAGTGGTCTTATGTTTTTGTTAACTTCTTCAAAACCCAGCCAAGGTACTGCCTTATTAATATCTACTTTTGCTTATTATTATTTCTCTCCTTTTTCTTTATTTTTTGATGTGTTATGGATTTTTGAGTTGGGAGTTTGTTAATTTTCATTCTTTTCAGTTTTATTAACTGAAGTGTACAAGGCTAAGTTTTCCTGTAATCACTATTTCAACATATAACATTTTTCCACCCTCATCCCCACTTGCTTTAGTGTTAGATGTACAATTAAGTACATTAAATTCTCATCATCAACCCTTTACTGGCAATCATCCACTCATTTTTCTCAGTGGGATTCTAGTAGATTCTCAGCAATGGCTCCTAGATGTAAATTCTTAAACTTTTATATATTTAAAAAACACAACACTGCTGCTTTATTGAGGGTGCATTTGTATCTTGTTTTTGAACACTGCATTATTTTTGCACATTTAAAGCCAGCCTAGTAATCTTGCCTTTGTAAGATGTTTTATCATTTTGCCTTGTAGTTCCAATTTTTTGTAACCTTTATAAAGTTGAATAGTTTTCCTCAATTGGTCTCACAGTTAGTTGTTATGAGTCAATATTCTCTGAGCTCTTTCAACACATAGCTTCCTATATTTTACTAATAGAAAAAATATTTTTTAAAGAATCCATTTTAAATATTGTGATCCATTGTTTTACGTATCTTTTTTTCAGAGATTCCATTATACCTAATTGGATCATCTTTGCCTACATTTTATTTCAAGCACTTTCTCTTAATTTTTCTGTTTCTTTTTCAATTTCTTTTTCCCTCCCTTTGTTATCTTGGTAGTTTTCCTGATTTTCTTCAATGATCTTATTAAGTTTTCAATTGACTCTCTTATTCCTTAGGGATTTTTAAAATTCATCTTCATTTCCCACATGACTTAGACTTCTATGTTTTTCTGAAGTCAATCAATTCTTATTTTAGTTTTTCTTATTTATCATCCATTTTAGTTCTTGGTGTTTTAATTTCAGATTCATAGTGGTTTGTTTTTCATATCTAGAAATGCTTATTGAGAATATTTCATTCACTTCCATTTAGTGGGTGGAATTTTTGTCAGCTGAATTAATTTGATTCTCATTTTCTGCTACATTTTTATATTGGTTATATAGGATTGAAAACTATGCCTCTGAAATCGCCCTTTAGAAATAAAGGGGTGCAAGGTGAGAACCAAGTAGGGGTCTAAACTCTTTAAAGGCACAGGCATAGTTAAAAATCATGATCAGCCATTGTCCCCTAGTTTACTTTCCTGTACTTGCAATCAAGAGTCACATAGATGGTGGTCATAAAGATTCTTAACTTTCTCTATAGATAACATCACCTGTATAAAACCTAAGGCCATTTTTCAAGATATCTTCTAGGCCTTGCATTCCAGAGGATTGGCTGACCCACCAGACCACTGGCCCAAACTGAGGAACTGAATCAACTTGCAACCCCTACCCAGGAGCTGCCTCAGCACAAGAAGACAATGTCTATACCTCCAGAGTTTCCCACCCAGCACTTCTGAACTCAGCCAATTAGCAGATCCAATTGCTTAGCCCTTTGCCTGCCAAACTCTCTTTAAAAACTCTCTAGAATTTTCAGGGAGATGGACTTGAGAAATCTTCATGTCTCCCTCCCTGGCACTCTGCCATAGTAAACTCTTTCCCCGGGGTCTCAGAGCATTGACTCTTTTCTGGGCAGTAAAACACAGTCGGTGTTACACCTCTACATTTCTCTGTGCAGGGCAGGTGATCTGCAGTGATTTAAGATACACCAAGTGCAAGAGCTCTTTTTTCTTATTTTCACTTTTCTTTTGAATTGTAGAATTGCAAATGTGCTTTCTTGCTTTTATTTCCCTTTAGCATTTGGCTTTCAAAGAGGCCTTTCTTTTAAAAATGCGGTTTGCAAGTATTACCTCTCCAAGATTGCCTCTTGACACACTGTATGCAATTTTAAGTTCCTCCTTCTCGTCATTTTCCTAATCTAACATATCCCTTCTTCTTCTTTGGTATTTTCAGTTTGGGTGCACTTTCTCCTCATGGCGCTGGTCTTAGATCAATGTCCACGCCTGTTGCTAGTTCTTCTTTTCCTATTAAACGCAATTTAGGAACTTCCCCTGCACTTCACAAGGATCGTGGCAGAAGGATAAGAGATAAATATGGGGATTTGGGGTTCATTTTCATATCATCTTTTGAAGTTTGAAAATTATTTGCTTCTTCTTATAGTAAGAGCATGAGTTTTTGATTCCTCTTCTTCACATTTATGTGTTTGGGGAGGATTTGTTGGGGGATTAAAATTTACACCACCATGGGTGGCACCTGTGGCTCAAAGAAGTAGGGCGCCGGCCGCATATGCCAGAGGTGGCGGGTTCAAACCCAGCCCCAGCCAAAAACTGCAAAAAAAAAAAAAAAAAAAAAATTTACACCATCACCATTACCCCAGTTACTCATAAAATTAAAATGCTTAATGATATTGTGCCACCACATAAAACATTTCTAGTGACTGCCAACTATGAGAGCTCTAGTTGTCTACGCTTGTCCTAATACATACCCCTAAAACATGCTTACTAATTCTCTAGTAAGTGATTGCTACAGGCTACTATACCTGAGAGATGGGGTATCTTAGAACCACAGAAGACTTACATGTATTTGAGGGGCTTTCCAAAAAGATGCCTCCCCAGGGGTTAACTAGTGAACTTGAAAAGTTGAGACAGAAAGGAAAAGCGGAATGTTGGCTAGCAAGTATGTGGCTCATAGGTATCCAGTGAAAGGTTCTGCTGAGTAAAAGATATAATATTTGGGTCTTGCCATGCTTGGGTTACATTTTAGTTTTATACATTTCAGAGAGATAAAAATTACATGTAAAGTCAAGCATCAATACATGGAAGGCATCCCTGTGGTTGGGATGGCCCCAAAAGGCAAGACATCCCAAGCAAGGCATTACAGGTCATAGGTAGGTTTAAAGATTCTTTGATTTGTTACAGAAATGAAGCTTTGTCTAAAAGCTTGGAATATTTTAAGGTAAAGAAGTCTGTTAATCAGAGACAAACTACTGGACATATACTCACACTCAAGTGATCTCTTAAGTGAATTGATACTTGCCAGTGGATTTTAAACTTTGTCTTACATAGTTTTAAGCCTGAGTTAAAAAGGTATCCTTAAGAAAGGAACAGGCACATCTGGCCTTTCTTCTGATGGCCAGCAACTCATATTTGGGATATTTCTGGCACCCCATTGGTTCATTCAATCAGCTGGGGGGCTTAAGATTTCATGTTCATTTATGATTTTTTCTAGCCTTCACTACTCTCCCTCTCATGCCTCAGTTCTTCTCTGTCACTTTTCTCTTGTCTCATTCTGCTGATATTGTGTGCCTGGTACCTTTAAGAGAAATTTCATTCTATGAATTTAAGAGAAAGTGGTCTGCAATCAGGGGACCACATCAAGGAGTAAAGGGGTGAGAATGTTCCTTTTTATAAGTTTGGGTACTCTTAGGTCTATCAACTACTGACAACAGTTCCTTGTTGTTTAGGTAAAATGATCAAGAGAAGAATCATAAAATAATTGGTTATATTTCATTAGTGGTAGGGTTGTCTAATGGTAGAGGCACAGAAATGTGCTTGATACATAATTGCAAGTTAATGAATAACTCCCAGAAATAATAAGGTGACTGTTATCTATATATTCCATCTCTGCTTGCCAATGACAAAGACTGCTTTGGAAAAGGTCTATTTAAACATTATTGTGCTTACATCAAAAACTATGATGTTCTTATTGCTCAGGCTTTAAGTTCCATGGAGAAAGTGTCTTCTTCAGCTTTCTAAGGAATTTGATTCATTAGAAATTACAGTACCTTTTGAGAAATGAATGTTATCTACAAACTGCAAATTTGTTTAGCCCCATGTAAACTGAGCTAACTAAAAGCATAGGAATATGCTAAAGAAAGAATTGAGGGGGGGAGAGTGGAAAAACTTGGAGATTGTTTCTAAAACACGAAATGATGCCTTGTTGAAGAAGGCATTGCAAATTCGTGAAACTGCTTCCCTTCATTTGTCATGTGATTATTTTAAAGTTCAGGCATATGTTCTCATTAGGAGGAATTTGCACCAAGAAGGGCAAAATTAACAAATAAAAGCAAAGAGGAACTTGATTAGTTGATGAGAAAGGTTACAGACAAATTAGCCCACTGTAATAATGGCTGAGAAAAACCCGATATAAATTGCAGGTCCATATTTTCTAAGGGATAGACACTTTCTGCCCTGGAAGCTGCATAACCACACTCACTAGAACAGGCCCTAGTGGACATCTTCCTAGAAGTACAAAAAGGAGAAAGACTGAGTCCTGAACCTGAAGAACCTAAAAGGGAAGAGCCACCTGACAGTCTGGGGAATGCAAAGAAAGCAGACAGCTCTATGAAAATGTCTCCACACCAGATAATGTGTTAACATTCTACCTGGAACATCAAAGATTCAAGGGCTTTATGGGGCTTGGGGAGCTTGGGAGGCTCTCTTGTAAGCTAAAAAGAAAAATTGCAACTATTCCTGCCAATCAAGAGATAAAAGTCATGTAAGTTGTGTAAGAGAATGCATTCTAAATACTCTCTGAGGAGACTGGAAGGGAGAGAGGACAGCGGGCCACTGGCCGGCTGAGCTGTAGCCCGGCTCTTTGTGGACTAGTTGGGTGAGTTTGTAATGTTTTCCACCTCCTTGAACAGCAGTCTCTTCCAATGCTATTATTCTATAGATTAAAAACCTAATAGTTGTTGCCTATAGTTGACACATTCCCTGCTCTTCTGATATTCCTAAAATCTAGAGAAACAGAATTTGTATCCTGAAGGACTTGCCATCATAGAGCAAGATAATAAAAATTCCTTCTCTTACGAGGAAAAAGCTATGAAATGAGAAATGAGTGACCTTGTAAGGAAAAATAATCAGCTTTATCCACAGAAAGTTCACGAAGCAATTAAACTGACTTTATGTTTTCCAAGTACAGGGAAGCACGATGAAATCTCAGACCCTGACAGCTGGGGTTGCTTCTCAGCTCTGCTCTGTCCGCCTCTTGTCTCAGACCAGCTCCTGAACTACACTTCAGTCTTTTCCCAAGTGAAGCAGGCATCTTCCATGAACTTGCTATGTGGTGTTCACAAATGCCTTGGGATCTGTGATGTCATTCACTGGCCTGGGTGAGGCCAAGAGTGCTCACACAATGTACACTCACGTTCCTCTTCTCCATTCCACTTTATGGATTTCCATTAATCTTTGATTTTCTGACACCCAAGATCAAAGCCATAGGTGCTGTCTCAAGCTCATATAGAGTCTATTTCCATATCTTTAAAGTATAAATTCTAAACCCAAGACTGTGTAATTGTCAAGGTTTATGAACTATGTTTTAGATGCCATAAAATATAGTTAGTTCATAAAATAGCATTATCCACAGAATGCACTAGTTGTTTATCTCCCAAGATGCAACAAATCCCATAAGGGCTCTGGCTGCCTTCCTCCTATCCTCCTTCCTTCCTTCTCTCCATTCCTCTCTCTCTCCCTTCTTCCTTCTCTCTTTTTTTCTCATTTTTCATTTTGTATCAACTTGTTTCACTCTATAAAACTTCAGTGCAATTTCCTGCATTTGAAACAGCAGTTTATTTTGTCTCCCCTGTGAGTGACTTAATAAAAGTATTTTAAACAGTGTCTGAACATAAATACAGAGTAAAATTTACCTTTGATACAGCTCTTAACCTTAAAGAAGAAACACTAATTAGGCCTTCACATAAAGAAATGAAGTCATGATAAGATAAATATGCCAAAAAATAAAATAGAAGTTGCCAAAATAGGATCTGTCTTCTTCAGAAATAAGGGCTCTGCCACCCTGCTCCCCAAAGTAGAAATATGACCTGGAAGCCAAAGCAAATTGGAGCTGATTTCCTGTTCCATTGATCACTGCAGCTCTGCTGAGAGATTTTCATATAGTTTTATATACACTAGTTCTGCAATTCAACCGCAAACACTCTAAGGGTTTCATGGAAGACCTGTATCTGATAACTAATTTAAAAAAGAAAGATTCTTCACATGGCGTTCAGTAATGCTATGCTTCTATGCTATTAGAAACATAACATACATTTATTTCAAGTAGGCCTGTAAGAAGTCTAGCACAGAACAGAGACCCTGACGCTTTCTGAATGGCACCAGAATGCAAGTTCCATAAAAGTGGCAACTTTGTTTTTTATTTTTTTTCTATTAAATAATCACTCAACATTTTATTTGGTGGTATACATTTGAGGAGGGCATTACTTAACCTTTCAAACTATGTAATCACAAGGTGATTAACTTAGTGTATATCCAAGGATATTAAAATGAAAGAAATATATATAATAAACAGAAGATGGTCAAATAATGCCCTCCTCCAACAACATCACCAAATAAAATAAAATATTGAATCATTGTTATATACCAGCAACTTTGCTTGGTCCATTGCTCATGGCAGGCAGATTCTCAGAAGGCCCTCATCACCCCCACCATCTGGATTCAGGCCCTGTGGAAATCTCTCCTCTCGAGTGTGGACTGGTCTGGTGACTAATCAACAGAATGCAGTAAAGGCCATGGGATGTCACTTCCATGATTAGGCTAAGTAAAAATGAGACTTTGATCTTATTGACTTAGAGAAGGCAAGTTGCTATTTTAGGTAAGCCCATGTATGGAGAAATTGAGGGCACCAGTGAGTAGCTAGCAAAGAACCAAGTAACTTAGCAAACAACCCTTAATGAACTGAATTAAGCTGACAATAACACAGTGGGCTTAGAGGGGGAATCTTCCCCAGTCCAGTCTTTACATAAGACCTCGGCACTAGCCAGAGCCTTGCTTGCAGCTATGGGAGATCCTGAAGCAGGGGACCCAGGTAAGCCCTGCTGGGACTCCTGTCCACAGAAACAATAAGATAATAACTGTGTATTATTTTAAGTCACTAAGTTGGTTGTTATTCGTTACGCAGCTAAAAATAACTCACATGCTGTTATTCCTCAGTGCCTTGGAAAATGACTGCCTCAGAGTAGGTCTATAAGAAATATAAATTGCATATATCAATAAATGAAATTAATTCCTACCACTGACACGGAGAGAGTTACTGAGGAAGGTTAGTAAATTGTTCCTCACAGTGCTACAGTGTACAACACAACTGGGTCAGTAAACCCAATTTCCTACAACAAACATTTTAACAGATGCAATTTTCTAAAATAAACATGCAGTAAGTAAATACAATTTCCCATAACAAACATGTTAAACAAGCTATTCAGTCATCATAATAGCCTCAAGGTTGACTTCTATGTCCTGGGAGAGAACAATAAACCTTACAGTTAAAAACAAAATATCACTGGAGACCTTTTTACCCTTCTCAGCAAAGAGACTGACCGGAAACTCAATTTCATGATGACAACATAGAGAATATGCAGCACTTTAACCTAAATAGTCCTTTCACCTGCCCTGGCTTATGCTCTTTATTCTTTCTGCCTTTATGATTCCTAATTGGAAAATATGCTTCAAACTTTCCATGCACGTTCTCAAAAGCATTCAGGTCAACCTCTTCCCTTCCTCAAGGCTGTCACCAAACACTCTTTGGATTTGTGGCCTGTAATTCCAACTTCAATTATAACCAAGGGGAAATTTTTCTAAATATTTTTCTTATTACAAGTTGTGATAATTGCTATAAAAGCATGAGGGCTCAGATACATTGAGAGGCTGTAGTAGGAACAGTGGGCACTTAGCATGATGACTGTCCTTTCTAAAAACATGACTTCCAAACTTTGAACTAGACTGATGAGAGGGATTCCAAAACACAAAAGATCAGGAGGGGGTTAGGGGCCATGGATAGCATTTCCACCACAAGGAACAGCTATCAAAAGGCCCAGGAAAAGGTTCTTTAGCAGAGTTGGTGTTAGAAGTGAAAGGTAACTATACACAATCAGGATTACAAAATACATTTTTCTAACAGGCCTGTAAAAACTCTAGCAGAGACAAAGTATCCTGATGCTTTGGGGGGTGGTACTACAATGTACGCTCCATAAAAGTGGTAACTTTACTTTACAATTGCTTGTAAAAGTGTCTTTGTGTTGTTTTGAAGAGTTTGATTCCATTTACTTCCAAAATTAAAATAAATCACTTTGCTTTTTGTCACTTTTCATTATTCTATTTATTTATGTTCATATAACCTATAGAGGTAAAGATTATTCCAACTTCCAGGAAAGAACTCCAAGGTTCAGGCAGGTTCAATACAAACTTTCAAGGTCACAAAGCTAATAAAAGGTGACATCTGATCTCATTGATCCAACCTCCTTGCCAGCCTCGTCCTCATAATACGGGGATTAACATGGTGGGAAGCAATTAACAAAAGAAGAAGGTCATGCATAATTTTACTTAGATGCTGGCCTGAAAATTGGAAAAGCTCAGTTCAGTCTAAAATAGGTCAAGAGTGACATTGTCAGTCCTCCACCCTCTCACTGAGGCTTCTAAGATCATTTAAGGATCCAGCTCCCTCCAAACACAAAGAACAAAAACAAAGCCTTCTTCATTCTGTAGGAAAATCTAACTTCAAGTTTGTTAGCTAAGAGTTCAGCTTTACCATGGGATAAAGACCAGGTAATTAAACACAAGAAGGTATCATGTAAAGAGGAAAGCAATCAGATTTTGAGGACAATATACCTGGTATAAAATGGATCAATAAAATGACATCAATATTATCTACCCTCCAAGTTAACAGAAACTTAGAGACAATGTGTGCAGTACCTAACATAAAAGAATATATTAGCTAAAGAAAAGTAAATGGTACAATTTGAGAGTGACTTGGGATACCCAGAGAGCACTCAGACCTGAGAGAAAGGGCATTTGTCTGAGCTAAGGATTTGTTGCCTACTGAAATGCTGCTGCATTGGAGAAAACTGAACCCCTTCTGCAGATCTTCAGGGTGGAACGCTGGCTGCAATCGAGAGGAAAAGTGGGGGGGGGGCCTGGGCACTAAGGATTTGTAAGGGAGAATAATCACGGGAGGAAAAGGAGGATGCTGATGGTAGGATGTGCTCACCTCATATTTCTGCTTCAAATTGCCAATCTCATGGGCATCATCTGTGACCAAGGATGGGGAGGAAAGGGGCGGATGGGAGAGGAAGGAGGAGAAAGGGAAAGAAGAGGGAAGAAGGGGGAAGAAGGGAAAAGAAGTGGTTTTCATCCTCAGAAGGGTACTAATCTGGTACATTTTTATAAGCCTCATATGTTAATGTAATTGTTTATTTTACATCCAGAGATGTAAGCCACAACATGAGGACAGTGGCTAATAATATTGTATACTGAAAATTTTCTAAGAGAATAGTTTTTAGGAGTGCTCTTAATATAAAATAAAAGTAGGCAGCTATGGAAGGTGATGGACACGTCAATGCTGCAGTAATCCCTTCACTATGTACACAAACATCAACACATCAGCATGTGTGCCTTAACTACACGGAAAGACTTTAAAACTATATTAAAATCATAATGCTCAATATATACCTATAACAAAAGATGTATACAAGTTATTTTTGAGCACCTCTTGTAACGGCAGAAGCCAAACATGACCTGAGTTTTATAATTATTTAAAATGTGTATACATTTTTTACACCCTCTGAGTATACAATAAAATTAATTTTAAAATACCCTCTGGTCAATCATAACACAAAGTATAAATATTATACGAATGGTATTTTATTTTCTGGCCTTCATAACTATTTGCTTCTAGTAGTAACTCTTAAAGTCGGGGACGGTGACCACAGGAGAGTCATGCCTCTTCTGCTCTCAGGGGCCTTAACTAAGTTTAATCAGTGAACGCCTATCTTTGACCTGGTTTATTCATCAGTACTGAATGCAACATGGCATGTTGGTACAACTAGTATGAGTAGGGTAAGAGATATTAGAAGGTGTTTACTGGGTCAGAAAAACAAGCTTTCTCAACTATTTTTACTTTTGTGTTTTCAGACACAGCCACACAAGGGCTTTGAATCATTTTTCATTTGGCATCTGTTCAAGGCACCAGTCCTGCCTGACAGAGGAAGGAAATGTCTTTCCTTCACTGACATGAAGACATAACACAGTGATGAACGAAAAACAGGTCCACCTGAACGTCTCTGTCGAGTTTCATTAAATGTGTTCTTGGGAAGCTATATTGAAATCATGAAATTATTGTTCCTGGTAAAATAATAAAAGAAAAAAGTCAGTTGATAGGATTCTGACTACATTTCACATTTTCAGACAGCTCTTCAGTGAAATAACTATGTAAATCGCCGCTGAGATTTAATGTTAGCAAGGTTGAGATGATCAATGTGAGTGTTCTGCTTGGGAGAGGCCCACGCTGCCCACGATGAGTGTAGTGTGGTCAGACAGTCTGGATGGGAAAGAGCGAGAGCGCTGTCAGAGTGTGGGACTGATCGTGGGGATGGGGGTGGTTTCTGCACTTTTCACTCTCCCATGTCCACATGAAGGGAGTTCTGCGGGCAGTGCACAGGGACTGTCCTTCACTGTCCCAGTAAGGGCAGGATGGGGGTGTTGACCTTTACTGCCAAGGAGCCAACGGTGCTAACCATTCTGTAGTACTTCTCACAATGAGGAATTTCCCCAGCACAAATATGACTCATGCCTCATTGTGAATTTCTTCTTCTTTTTTTTTTTGAGACAGAGTCTCATTTTGTCACCCTCAGTAGAGTGCCAGGATGTCATAACTCACAGCAACCTCCAACTCTTGGGCTCAAGTGATTCCCTTGCCTCGGCCTCCCAAGTAGCTGGGACTATAAGCACCGGCCACAACGTCAGGCTATTTTTAGAGATGGGGTCTCATTCTTGCTCAGGCTGGTCTCAAATCTGTGAGCTCAGGCAATCCACCCACCATAGCCTCTCAGAGTGCTAGAATTACAGGTGTGAGCCACCACACCCAGCCTCCCGCTGTGAATTTCTGTGCTGTAGTACCAATTCTGGCCTCTCTTCCCACCTCCACTCTCTTCCCACTGGTCTCTCGTATTGATGCATCAGGAGAGAAAGAGTCTGCCCATCCTACCTCTCTTCTTGCTTTCTGGTCTGTCATCTGCGTGCAGAGAAGGTGTTTTCCACGGTCGTCCTGCAGGTTTGTTTGTTTTGTTTTATTCTGCTTTTGAGGAAGAAGGAGAAGTTCGATTCTGGAGTGAAGAATTAGGAAGTTCATTTTGGTACATATCAAAATCCATGCTTTCTGGTACTGGCACAAAAATAGAGATGCACATCTATGGAATCACATAGAGAATCTAGAGATGAACCCAGTCACATATCATTTGATCTTTGATAAACCTAATAAAGGCATGCACTGTGGAAAAGAATCCTTATTTAACAAATGGTGCTGGGAGAACTGGTTAGCCACACACAGAAAACTGAAACTGGACCTACACCTCTCACCATTGACAAAAATTGATTCTTGCTGGATAAAAGATCTAAATTTAAGACAATACAAATTCTAGAAGAGAGTGTGGGAAAATGCTTGAAAATACTGGCCTGGGAAAAAACCTTATGAGGAAGCCCCCCTTGTGCCCCGGCAAATGCAGCAACACCAAAAATAAATAACTAGATTTAATGAAGCTAAAAGCTTTTGCACAGCTATAGGTACTTCAAACAAAGCCAACAGATAGCTTTCTAAATGGGAGAAGATTTTTGCATGTTATGAATCTGACAAAGACCTGATAGCTTGAATCTACAGAGAACTCAAATTAAACAATAAGAAAAGAGTAAACAACCCTCTCTATAAGTGGGCAAGAGATTTGAACAGAAACTTCTCCAAGGATAACAGATGAATGGCTAACAAACACATGAAAAAATACTCATTGTCTTTAATTATCAGAGAAATGCAAATCAAAACCACCCTGAGATATCACTTAACCTCAATAAGATTAGCCCACATCTCAGTGTCCCAAAATTGCAGATGCTGGTGTGGATGTGGAGAAAAGGGAACACTTCTACCTGCTGCTGGGACTACAAACCAATACAACCTTTATAGAAAGAAGTATGAAGAACCCTCAAAGAACTAAAAGTTGACCTTCCATTTGATCCTACAATCCCATTACTAGGTATCTACTTAGAAGAACAGAAATAATTTTACCACAAAGACATTCACACCAAAATGTTCACTGAAATTCAATTCATAATTGCCAAGTCATGGAAGCCATCCAAATGTCCAACAACCCATGAATGGATCAACAAATTGTGGTATATGGATACTATGGAATACTATTCAGCTATAAAAAAGATGGAGACTTTATATCTTTTATGTTTACCTGGATGGAGTTGAGACACATTCTTCTTAGCAAAGTATCACAAGAATGGAAAAATAAAGATCCGGTGTATGCAATACTAATATGAAACCAATATATAAACAGCTATATGATCATATGAAAACAGTAAAACACAAATAGAGTCTAATACAGGGACAGGGGAAGGTGAGAGGGGGAAGGGGGGAGGAAAGAAGACGATTGGCAGAAGGAGGGAAGGCATTTGGCACAATCTTACCCTGGGTGAGGGGTTCTTTTAAAACTAGAACTTTACCTTGGAAGCAAGAACAAAGAAATCTAAAAACACGTACCTCATGTTAATTTGAAATAAATTTTAAAAAAAAAAAGAAAAAATAATAACATGCATAATCTGATGTTTTGGCACACATAACATAGCATTATCAACACAATCAATATAATGAATGTTCCCCCTAAAGATTTTTCTTATACCCTTTGTCATCCCTCCTTTCTCCAGCTTGTACCCAGCCAATTTACTAATCTGCTTTCTGCCACTAGAAATTAATTGGCATTTTTCTAGAATTTTGTCTAAATAGAATCACACAGTATGTGTTCTTTTTCATCTGGCTTCTTTCACTCAGTATAATTCTTTTGAGATTCATTCATGCTGTTGCACGTATCCAGTAGTGACATCCCTGTATTGCTGAGCAGTATTCCATTGCATAGATGTACTACAATTGGTTTATTCATGTGCTTGTTTAGGGATGTTGAGTTAGTTCCAGTTTGAGGCTCCTAGAAATAAAGCTGTGGTGAACATTTGTGTTCAAAAAAAAAAAAAAAAAAAACCAAAAAAAATCCACGCTTTCCTGCCAGGTCTGCATGGGGCTCAGCTTTGCAACAGTAGCCTTGCATAGCCCTCACAGGGCAGGGAGAATGAAGGCTGAGCACACACTGCCCCAAGCCCAGCTCAGCTCGGGCACAGCAGATGACAGCTGAGAAGCATTGCAGGGACTGCCTCAGCAGGACTGGGAGAGGGAGAACATAACAACTCAGCAGTCCCAGCCTGCAGCCTCACTCCCCACAAGCACCTCCCTACCATCTACCCTGAACAGCTCCACCTCCCAGTTCCCAAGTCACTGGAATAAGCCCCACTCATCTCAGCTCCTCCATGGGGCCCCAGCTGCACCACTAGAGCCCCTGCCCCTACTTCCCAGGTAGCTCTGGAACTACCTCCACCCAGGTGGCTGTACTCTGCAATTTTCAGCTTGGGTCTAAACCCCCACTGGCTCCTGCAGTTCCTTCCCTGCCTACAGACTACAGCACTGGCTCTGAGGCTCTTGCTGCACCCTGGGCCAAGGCTCTCCCCCTGAACCTCAGAGCTGCCACTGGGACTGCAATTCTATGCCCCTGAAGGTCCAGTGCTGCTCCCAACCCATTGCTCTGCCTCTGTGGTGCCAATGCTCCCAGGGGGACAATGACTTTTCCCCTGAGATTCTAGCACTGTGTCTAGAATCTCAAGACCCAAATCCCAAGTCTCCAACATGGCCCAGAACCACCCTGAGGTCCAGTGTGGCCCCAGGACTCACCCCATCCCCACCTCCAGCTACCATTAGCCATTACATCTGGGCCTGGTGTAAATACCCATAATCCAGACACCTGGGCCTGGACCTCAAGACCCAAATCCCCAGGCTCCAACATGGCCCAGAACCACCCTGAGGTCCAGTGCAGCCCCAGGGACCCACCTCACCCCACCTCCAGCTACCACTAACCATTACACGTGGGTCTGCACAAATACCCACAATCCAGACACTACTGTCTATACAACCTCACTCAGCTGCCACTGTCACCTCCACAGGGAGACTCCAGACAGAGCAATTTCCCACAACGCCAGTCTTTGTGGATAGGAACCCGACTTGAGCTTCCAACAATGACCTAAGGAACAACTCACCAGTCCTCCTGAAGATCAATCATCCAGCATGGACTTGAACTGTGGCAGTCACAGGGGAGAGGGACAAGACAGAACAGTGCAGATCACAGTGAGCCCACCTCTCCCCTGCGGAGCAGGCAGGAAAGGCCATCTAGCCACCACCTCTTCTCTGTAAGTAGGAAAGTTCCTAGCCAAGGAGAACAGGTGCCTTGCAAAACTATAACACTGAACTGAGAGAAGAGGATTCAGAGTTAATCAAAAGAACTCCAGCATGATAAAACAAAACAGTTGGGCAACCCCTGAGAGATCACAACGGATAAACAGTAATAGACCCCAACCAAAATTGTCAATGGAAATCGTCAATGTTAGAAATGGAATCCAGAATATGATGGCAGATAAGACAAATGGAATTGAAGAGAAAGTTGAAAACCAACAAAAAGACCCCCCCCCCCAATTTTTTTTTTTTTCAGGAAATCAATGAACAAAATGAAAAGGGCACCAAAGAGCATGACAACATAATAAAGTATCTGATAGAACTTAAAGAAATGAAAGAGTCATTTAGGGAATTACCAAAGACAGCAGAAAGCTTCAACAACAGGCTAAGCCAAGCAGAAGAAAGAACATTAGAGCTTAAAGAGAAGGCTCCAAGTTAACCCAGTAATGACAGAAAGATACAGAAAAGGGAACAAAGAAGACTAAACATTCACCCAGGGATATATGGAACTATGTAGAGTGAACTAATACGTGAATGATATGTATCCCTGCGGGAGAGAAAGAAAGAACAAAAAGCATGGAAAACCTATCAGAGAGAATTTTTGAGGAAAACAACCCTGGTATTGCCAGAGAGATTCAGACATCCAGATATAAGACGGGAAGATTCACAGCAAACAGAACATCTCTAAAACACACAGGCATCACCCTGGCCAAAGTCAAAATGAAGGAGAAAATGCTACAAGCAGCCAGGTAAAAGCAACAACTCACCTGTGAAATAAACCCACTGGGTAGACTTCTCAGCACAGACCTTACAAGCCAGAAAGGACTGGGCCCCATCCTCAGTCTTCTTCAATAGCACAATGGACAGCCAAGAATTTTCTAACACAAAACCTTAAGATTCATGAATAATACAGAAATAAAGACTTCTCTGGAAAAGCAAACACTGAGAGAATTTGCCCCAAGACCTGCCATACAGGAAATACTCAGAACTGTATTACACATGGATCAGCATACCTATCAGTATAAAATCACCCCAAAACTAAAGTTCACAGCTCACAACAAACAGCAGCACAAGAGGGAAAACAAAGCAATGAGGTACTAGCCAGCGGGATGAACAGACTAGATGCCACACATCAATACGATGACTCAATGTAAGTGGTGTGAACGCACCACTCAAAAGACACACACTGGCTGATGGATGAGAAAACACAACCCAAGTACTTGTTATCTCCAGGCAACATATCTAACCCACAAGAATTCACACAGACTCAAAGTGAAGATACGGGGGAAAACTATTACACAGGGAAAGCAAACGAGGGTAGGTGTAGCCATCCTTTTATCAGATAAAACTGATGTTACATCAACAATTGTAAAAAACGAAAAAGACAATGTCCATCATTATGGAATGGTAACGGGAACAATTCTACATGAAGACATAACAATCCTAGATACAGATGTACACACCTAACACAGGAGCTGCCAGAGACACAAAGCAAATCCTACTGTATCTAAGCAAAGAGATAAACTGTAGCATCTTAACTTCAATACCCTACTGACAGAGCTGAAAAGACTATTAAAGCAGAAAAATAAAGAAACGCTGAAAGTTAGACAGGACTCTAGAACAAATGGACCCAACAAACATTTACAAAGCACACTACCCCCAAACTACTAAATATACCTTCTTCTCATCAGCTCATGGAACGTTCTCCATGACTGATCATACCTTAGGCCATAAAACATGTCTCCACAAATTCAAGAAAAACTGAAATCATACTGTGTATCTTCTCAGACCACAGCAGAATAAACCAAGAAACCAATTCCAAGAGAAACACTCAAATCTACACAAAGTCATGGAAATTAAACAACCTACTGTCGAACAATCCTTCAGTTAATGATAAAATTAAGACGGAAATAAAAGAAAATTCCTTGAACTGAACCAAAAAAGGGGACGCATGGTATAAAAATCTATGGGATTTCTCGAAAGCAGTCCCAAGGAGAAAACTCATTGTCTTAAAATGCCTGTATCAAAAAGACAGAAAAATCACAAAGTAACAACCTCTTGACATAGCTCAAGGAACTAGAAAACGAAGAGCAAACCAAACCTAAAAGACAGAGAAAAGGAAATTACAAAGCTCAGAGGAGAAATAAACAAAATGGAAAACAAACAAAAAACAACACAAGGTATCAATAAAACCAAAAGTTGGTTCTTTGAAAAGATAAACAACATGCACTGGGAAAAGTAGCCCTAGTCAATAAGTGATGCTGAGAAAATGGATAGCCACATGCCAAAGAACGAAATAAGACTTCTGTCTCTCACCATACACAAAAATTAATTCAAGATGGATAAGGCATAGAAATAAAAATTCTAGAAGAAAATGTTGGAAAAATTCTTCTACTTACTGGCCTGGTCAAAGAGCATATGACTAAGATCCCAAAATCAAATGCAGCAACAACAAAAATAAATAAATGGGACTTTATTAAATTACCAAGCTTTGGGCTCGGCGCCTGTGGCTTAATCGGCTAAGGCGCCAACCACGTACACCTAAGGTGGCGGGTTCGAATCCCCAGCCTGGGCCCGCCAAACAACAATGATGACTACAACCAAAAAATGGCCGGGCGTTGTGGCGGGCGCCTGTGGTCCCAGCTACTTGGGAGGCAGAGGCAGGAGACTTGCTTGAGCCCAGGAGTTGGAGGTTGCTATGAGCTGTGATGCCATGGCACTCTACCCAGGGGGACAGCTTGAGGCTC
>CAUYQV010076272.1:0-10780 GCA_963574575.1 Galagoides demidoff
TCTGGATTACATTGCTTTGGTTGCTAGAAAGCTATGACGTTTTATTTAGTAATGGTGGTTATTAAATTCTGAGTATTAGATCCCCCCCATCTACCACTTTTTTTTTTTTTTTTTTTGAGACAGAGCCTCAAGCTATCCCCCGGGGTACAGTGGCATGGCATCACAGCTCATAGCAACCTCCAACTCCTGGGCTCAAGCAAGTCTCCTGCCTCCGCCTCCCAAGTAGCTGGGACCACAGGCACCGGCCACAACGCCCGGCCATTTTTTGGTTGCAGCCATCATTGTTGTTTGGCGGGTCTGGGCTGGGGATTTGAACCCGCCACCTTAGGTGTACGTGGCTGGCGCCTTAGCCAGTTGAGCCACAGGCGCCGAGCCTACCACTTTATTTAATATAATGAGTTCACTATAATTCCAGAAATCAGTAAATTGGAAGGATATTCCATAGTTTTTGTACTTATAATACTTTAAAAACACCGACAAAACTCCATTGGTTATATAGATGCTTGTCCACTCACAATGGGTTATATCCCAGTAAACTCATTATAAGTTGAAAAGTGTATTTATTGCCCCTGTAAACCCACTGTAGACTTGAAAAATTGTTAAATTAGGGGCCATCCATGTTAAGGGAATTGATGGGCTTTTTTTTGCCTTTGAAGAATGAGTGCTAGAAAATAACTACAAGGTATCTAATCATATAAAATTAATTTGTTAGGGCAGTGCCTGTGGCCCAGTGAGTAGGGTGCCGGCCCCATATACTGAAGGTGGTGGGTTCAAACCTGGCCCAGGCCAAACTGCAACAAAAAAATAGCCAGGCATTGTGGCAGGCTCCTGTAGTCCCAGCTACTCAGGAGGCCGAGGCAAGAGAATCGCCTAAGCCCAGGAGTCGGAGGTTGCTATGAGCTGTGATGTCATGGCACACTACTGAGGGCGACAAAGTGAGACTCTGTCTCTAAAAAAACAAACAAACAAAAAATAATAATTTGTTAACGTTTGAGTTGAATGTTCCTGTGTGTTGATCTGTTTGGACTAGAGAGCGAGCTTATGTTCAGTGAAGAATCTCTGATATATTAGAAGTTTTTGATCATCATGTAATCTTTGAATTAATAAAATCCAGGAAAGTACGAATGTGGGTATCAGCTACATATTTTTTGAAACTCTTTAATTTTTAAAATTCTTCCTTATATGTATATTTCTCTGAACTTGTCAAGGTTCTTGAAATTAATCAGTAAATGTGTTCCTGAATGGAGCGCATTTTGTCAGTAGCATTTGTATTTTCTATGGTCTCTAGTATCTTATAGATAGTGAAATAAATCAATTTTGTTTTATTTCTTATAAAGTATTAATATTTTCTATAATCTAGAATTAATTATCCATAGGATTTGTGCATAGCCATTTGGGTGCTCATATTTAAAAGCTGGTTTTTGAAATCCATTAAAGTCAACATAGGTCATATAAGAAAAATCCTATGTTCTGCTCTTCTATTTTAGAGGCTCTAACAACACTTAAAACAGCCTTGGACCTGAAGCAGATCCCTTCTAGGTTAGCCGTGACCCGCCTTATCCAGGCCTTGGGCTTGAAGGGTGATTTAGAAAGCATAGAAGCAATTAAGAAGATGATAAATGGACTTGAAAACACAATTGGACTTTCAGAAATGGTTTTCATCAATAACATTGCTTTGGCACAAATAAAGAAGTAAGTATATTTTTGAGCTTTTCCTCTGCTGGCCACTGGAGTGAGCATTATTTCAAACCCACCTATTAAAAACTTACAGGCATTTGGAAAACATTTCATCTACAGAGGAAATTTTGACATTAGTTTGTTGATAATTACTTATTAGAGAAGAATTATACATTGGAAAATGTGTTTGATCATTAAATAAATCTTGAATAAACAACACTTAATCAAATTTACAAATCTTACTCTGCAGTTGTTAACTTTTCTCATTCCTACATACGTATGCCAGGCCTCTTGTTGTTAGAGCATGTTGTTAGAAAGTGAAAAATCATCTTCTTTGCTTGTCAGCAATTTGAAAATGATATTCCATTAGAATGTTATGAAATAGAGGGCCCTGAAAGCTTGTTAAAAACAGGCATTGAAATTTGCCCTACCCTTCCATGCATCAACACACACACTTACCATAAGAAGAGGCATTTAGAATTGATTTTCTTACCACCATCTTTAGATCCTTGTGAGAATCACCACTGAATAAGTAAATCAGGACTTGGTTTTTACTAACCTCACTAGTAGAGTGCTATGCTCAGATTAAAGATTCATAGGGATAGTTATGGAATTCGGCTCTGTTAAGTGTTCTTTTTAGTTAATCTTACATACATTTAATTAATGGGACATAATACTAAATGTTTTTGCTGGGTTTTTTGTTTGTTCTTCCTATTTCTTTGATCAGAGAAACATTTACATTTGTTTTGATTTTATCTTTTAAAACAATTTCCCAAATGGGACTTCCCTTTAATTAGAAAATAGGATTGTTTTAAACTAGAAAACTGAGGAAATTATTGAGGTAAGAGCTGCATGAATTTTAAAATATTAACATATAAACACAGTTTTATATGATGTGGAGAATATATTCACCATGAAATAATTCTTTGAAACCCATGAGAAAAATTTACTATAATAGAGAGTATTCATTTAGAGAATTTTTATATTTAATGTAATAATTTCAACATAATATTGATTAATTGGATTTCGAATGCCATATTATAATTCTAAAGTAATCAATTATAGATTAACCAAAAAGACAGTCATAAAGATCATAGTTAACATATTAAATAAGGCCATGTAATTGATTTTTTTTTTTAAAAAATAAAGTCCGAAGATACTTTTTTTGGAGAACTTTAGTATAAAAGGAGTATTTTCCAAATGTACAATATCTGACAAATAGAAATTGATACGGCTTAAAGACATGCAAATATACCTTTAAAAATCATGAGATATTGTATATTTACTTGATGCAGTAGTGACTAATGGGTCATAAAGCCAAAATCAAAGCATTATTATTTAAACAAGTTTCATTTTACATCTAAAGAGGTGCAAAACTAAACACAATATTTAAGATATAGTATCTTTAGTTACTTTCATTATTGTCCTATATGTAGTTGTTTGACCTTGTCTCTAGGGCAATATTTTGAAATAAGCAACTATTTCAACTGCTATGAATTAAACAGCCACTGTAACATGAACCACTTAAGTGATGGCTTTGTTACCTAAATGTGATTGTGTTAAGTTGCGTGGTTTTTATCTGGTTAATTGTAAATGTATTTCTTTTTTCTCCCAGAGTATTTGCATGGGTGGTAGATTCTCCTAAGCCCTCCTCCTGATACTGCCTATAATACTAATATAAAAGCAAATATTTTTCATAACTTATTTTGCATTTTTTTTTTCACAGCAATAGCATAGATGTTGCAATAGAGAACATTGAAAATATGCTCACTTCAGGAAGTCCACCTGTGGAACCCCAGTACTTTGGCTTGGCATACTTATTCAAAAAAGTGTTAGAAGAGCAGTTAGAAACAGCAGTTGAAAAGAGTAAGTCAGCTTTTTATGCTAAAGAACACAGAAAGCACCTTGTCACTCTGGTGAGACTGAACTGAATATCTTTTGCGGGGTAGGTTATGCTACACATGGTCTTAACGAGAAATTTTTCTTACCTGTCATTTTTCCAGTAAGCATCATGGCAGAGAGACTGGCCAATCAGTTTGCAATTTACAAACCTGTCACTGACCTTTTCCTTCAGCTTGTGGATGCAGGCAAGGTAGACGATGCCAGAGCTCTCCTACAGGTAACAGCCCTCCATTCATGCAGCAGTGGGGCTTGCGGCTTACGAGAAGTCAATTGAGAAATTACTAGACATAGATGTGGAGTATTGGAAATGAAGTGAGATACTGCTAGCACATTTAAATTCAGTGTGAATCAAGGTTGTATGACAATGACTGGAGTGTAGATTGTAGGTCACTGGTTTTACAGGTGACAGATCAGAAGAAAAATGTCCTTTGCATTGGGGTTGAGGGGGCAGTGGGGTTTGCTGAGACAATTTAAAGACAAATGTTTCTTTGCAGATAGGTAACACAAAACAATTCCTTTGAGTCCTACTTTAATTTCTTGAATGCTCTAAATACCATGTATCGCCATGGCAACACAGTTTGCAAACAAAAAGTAGGAAATATTTGCTTTTCAAGTACAGCTTCTCACTTGAATGCTCAAACATTCTTGGTGCCTTATTCAAGGCTTATTAAGAGTTGAATTTGCTTTCTATTCACTTGTGTGTCACAGACACATTAAATGACAAATGCAGGTCTCTGTGGCCCGCACTCTCAGTTAAATTAGCAATCTTCAGGGAAGGAGACAACTGCATTCATGCCATTTTAACAGCACTAAATATAAAGCTACGCCAAGTGCCGACAGAACGGTGGGTGATCGGAGCTGCCACTGGCAATGTACACAAACAGGCACCGCTGGGGAGCCCCATCCCAGCAGGTGGCAGTCAAACAGTCACCGTGATCCCGCCAACGGCTGTGTTTGTGTAGACTCCCTGTGTCAAATTGAGGCCTGGGACCAATTTCTGATAGTAAATAGTATTATATTCAGTTACATTTTTACCAGCCGTGAAATACCTTAAGTAGAGAGGGAAGGTACAACTGCACCCATTTGCTTGAGCTCTAGTTTAGATCCTGAAAGTTAATCTCATTTGAAGATAAAATCTAAGCCATTTTTAAAAGGAATTCTTAAAAGTTTTTGTCTGTGTTAATAGTTACATAAAAATTGTCAATTGGCACTGCTTGTATGGCCTTTTACTTTTGTTCCTGGATAGAGAGAATTCCAGTTTATTGGGAATTTTCTTTTGGTTTGTTTTTATTTTTTCCTTTTTTTTTTTTTAGGAAAAGGCAATTTATGATAGGAATTTCAGAAGTAATTTTATTATTTTGCTGCCTTTAGTGTTCAGAATTCTATATGAAAAAAGGAATATACTCTTATGCTTTATTTTTATGTGTACATATCCAAGTACTTACTAGGGGTATGAGCATATAGGTACCTAGTTATTTATGTGACAGGGGTCATCCTGTTGTAACTCATCGTTTTGATAGTTATGTAGAAAGTACTTGGTACTTCATCTGCCAGCTTGTTCTGAGCTATAACCATCAAGGCCCTTCTGAGAGCACACAGTTGACAGGATCCTGGACGGGAGATAGCAGGAATGGCGCCTGCTGCCCAGAGCTGCGTTCACCCACAGTGCCCACACCAGAGGGCTCCCGGTGGCAGCCGAGTATGGATGCAACAGCAGCCCCAGTCTTCATATACCACCCCTTCAACAGACTGGGGTTTCAGATGATAAACCCTTCACCCATCCTTTACCTGCTTGTCAAACAGTAAAAGATTACTCTCACTGCAGTGAAGAACACTTTATTCACAGATGTCGAAAGCATCAGTTTATAATGTAAATGTTCTGTGGGTCCCCAAAAGTTCTTTTTATACCATTCGTTTTAGAATTGACAGTGTTTTAAGCTTTCAAAGAACAGTGTGCTCTTAGAAACTTAGGAGAATGACATCTATGATGAGTGTAAACTAAAATATTGTCTTGCCATATTTGATTTTACCATGGCATCTAAGATTGGATAGACACTTGATTTATCTGGTCTGTCATATAAACTTTTTTTTTTTAAGTTTAACTTTTGTCTCTTTCTCAAGCACTGGCTGTCTGTTGCAATGAAAGCCTTTTATAAAATAGAGAGATTGAAATCAGTCCTTTTGTATGCATAAGTGTAGGTAATTATACTTTAAAGAGAACTTGCTTTGTACATTTTAATTTTTATAAAGAAACGAGCAGTTATCTCCCTGACACCTTATTAAATGTATAATTAACCTTATGATCCCTAGCTCACTTGTGAATGCTTGGCAGTATAATTGGAGAGGAATAGTGTTTCTTTTTTCCCTCTTTCTTTGCAGTCCTAAACCTTATTCTATGGTTGTTGAAGCATTAGTTTGATTTTTCCCTTTTCTTTTTAAACAAACTTTACATTTGCGGTGCCAAGGACACCATTCCCTGAAGCTTGGCAAAGCTTGCGCTTGTTTTCTTTTCTTTTTTTTTTTCTTGCCTCCAAAAATAATGGTCAGCTATTAGGCCTTCCTCTTGGTAATGATACAGTACTGTTTTATTGTGAACTTTCTTAATTGGAAATATTCACCTTGATCTGCTTGTTTATACAAACCTTCACTTACTGAATAATGTTTTAATTTTTAGAGATGTGGTGCCATTGCTGAACAACTCCCAATTTTCTTGGTGTTTTTTGTTAGGAATTCTGGGACAAAAGGAAAGGTACTGTGTTTTATTTGCTAACAAATCAATGATGCTATAAATGTCTTGCTCAAGAGTATTGTTTAACATAAGAGCTTGTTGGTTTAGGACCTTATCTGAAAACGCTATAGAGATTGAAGATTTTGCTTGTCTGTGCCTGTTGATGGTGCTACAGAGTCAGTTTTGGCTCCTTAGTGGTACTAGAAACAAGTTTGTGCACTGAACAGGTCCACTTTGAGAGTCCCAAGAGAGGGCCATTAGAAATGGAAGATAAAAATCACGTTGCTCAGGCCCCCTTGGTACGTTTAGTGATGCAGACGCACTGCCAAGGGAGGCCTAACACTTCACAGTGTCTCCCACTGGCTGCCTAATTTTGACCATTGATTAGCTATAAATTCATAAGAGAGAGGAGCCATTTGGCTTTAAAATTCGTATATTGCCACAAATTAGCATAACGTAATAACATATATGACAGTTAATTTATTCATACTATAAAAGGGATAGGTATTTTTGATATTTAACAGAAAGAATAAAAGCATATTTCAGACCAGGGGTGGTGGTTCACACCTGTAATCCTAGCACTCTGGGAGGGTAAGACAGGAGGATTCCTAAGGCCCAGGAGTTTGAGACCAGCCTGAGCAAGAGTGAGATCCTGTCTCTAGTAAAAAAAAAAAAAAGAAAAGAAAAAATTAGCTGGGCCTGGTGGTGGGTACCTATAGTGTGCCAGCTGCTTAGGAGACCCAGGCTGACACTGTGGCACTCCAGCTTGGGTGGCACAGTGAGACTCTCATCTAAAAGCAAACAAAGGCTCGGTGCCTGTGGCTCAATCGGCTGAGGCGCCAGCCACGTACAACTAAGGTGGCGGGTTGGAATCCCCAGCCCGGACCCGCCAAAAACAACAATGATAGCTGCAACCAAAAAATGGCCGGGCGTTGTGGTGGGCGCCTGTGGTCCCAGCTACTTGGGAGGCAGAGGCAGGAGACTCGCTTGAGCCCAGGAGTTGGAGGTTGCTATGAGCTGTGATGCCATGGCACTCTACCCAGGGGGAGAGCTTGAGGCTCCATCTCAAAAAAAAAAAAAAAAATGGAAATTTTGAAGCATTTGTATTAATCTGGATGGAGGTAGAACATGTTATCCTTAGTGAAGCATCACAGGAATGGAGAAGCATGAATCCTACGTATTCAACTTTGATGTGAGGACAATTAATGACACGGTGGGGCATGGAGGGAGGGGGTGGGGGAAAGGGAAAGAAGAAAAAAAGAAAATAGTGACCAATTCTTACATAAATTGGATTTAACTTTGACCAGCGTACATTACTTGAACATTAATTTTTCAACTTGTTAATTTGTTGTTTAGGATATTGCATCCTCATTTATAAATGAAATAAGTTTGTAATTTCCCTTTATAATAATATATTTTTTCCAATTTTAGTATCATGTGTATCCAGATGAAGTAGAATGATTTTGAAGTATTTCTTTTTCTATTGTCTATAAGATTTGGCATGATCTGTTTTCTTTTCTTTTTCTTTTTTTTTTTTTTTTTTGAGATGGAGCCTCAAGCTATCCCCCTGGGTAGAATGCCATGGCAACACAGCTCATAGCAACCTCCAACTCCTGGGCTCAAGCGAGTCTCCTGCCTTTGCCTCCCAAGTAAAAGTAGCTGGGACCACAGGCGCCTGCCACAACGCCCGGCCATTTTTTGTTTGCAGCCATCATTGTTGTTTGGCGGGCCCGGGCTGGGGATTCGAACCCGCCACCTTAGGTGTATGTGGCTGGCGCCTTAGCCGATTGAGCCACAGGTGCCAAGCCATGATCTGTTTTCTTGAAATTATCTTTTATTTTATGTACTTTGATGTTTTTTAAGCATCTACAAAGTAGCAGTCACCATGAGATAAAGTTCAGTGTGAGAAGGATGGTGCCATTTTACTGAAAAGTATAGCTTTTACACTGCCACTTCTAATTCAAGGATGGATCTCCTTCCCTTTTTGAAGGAGTGCTCTTATTTAACACAATTATTCCAGCCCAAGCAAGAGCAAGACTCCCCCCCCCCTTACTAAAAATGGAAAAATTAGTTGGGGATACCTGTAGCCCCAGCCATTCAGGAGGCTGAGGCTGCTGTGAGCTAGGCTGATGGCCTGGCAATCTAGCTTGGGCAATAAAGTGAGATTTTGCGTCAAAAAAAAATTACAGTTGTTATATTACTTTATCTTAGGGAAATAAAGACTTCACACATTATTCCAGTTATATGCAAACTAAGAATTTCAAAAATTCATGCCTTGTGGCTTGGTGCCTGTGGCTCAATAGGCTAAGGCGCCAGACACGTACACCTAAGGTGGAGGGTTAGAATCCCCAGCCCGGGCCCGCCAAACAACAATGACGGCTGCAACCAAAAAATGGCCGGGTGTTGTAGCGGGTGCCTGTGGTCCCAGCTACTTGGGAGGCGGAGGCAAGAGACTCGCTTGAGCCCAGGAGTTAGAGGTTGCTATGAGCTGTGATGCCATGGCACTGTACCCAGGGGGATAGCTTGAGGCTCCGTCTCAAAAAAAAAAAAAATCATGCCTTGTAACTAGTAAGTAGTCTGGGGAGATTTTTAGTGAAGTGATTTTTTTTTTTTTTTTTTTTTTTGAGACAGAGCCTCAAGCTATCCCTCTGGGAAGAGTGCTGTAGCATCCCAGCTCACAGCAACCTCTAACTCCTGGGCTCAAGCCAGTCTCCTGCCTGAGACTCCCAAGTAGCTGGGACCACAGGTGCCTACCAAAACGCCCGGCCATTTTTTGGTTGCTGCGGTCATTGTTGTTTGCTGGGCCTGGCTGGATTCGAACCTGCCACCTTGGGTGTACATGGCTGGCGCCTTAGCCACTTGAGCCACAGGCGCCGAGGCTACTGAAGTGATTTTTACAGTGACCTAGAGATAAATTTTATAGAATTTTACAATTTGCAAAGGTTAGAGGTATTCTACTTTTCCCCTTGACTTTTCCCAGGATAATTCTGAGTCACAACTAAGATAACTTTGGAGTTCTTTCCATTTGACATAGTGTTGGAAGCTTGCTTTTGGGTAAGCCAGAAGTAAATTTAGTGCCTTAGATCTCATCTTGGATTTTTTTTTTTTTTTTTTTTTGGACATAGAGTCTTACTTAGTCGCCCCCGGTAGAGTGCTGTAGCATTACAGCTCACAGCAACCTCAAACTCTTGGTCTTTTAAGCGATTCTCTTGCCTCAGCCTTCCGATTAGCTGGGACTACAGGCACCTGACATAATGTCTGGCTTTTTTTTTTTTTTGGTTGTAATTTTTGTTGTTTGGCAGGCCTGGGCTGGATTCGAACCCACCAGCTCCAGTGTATGTGGCTAGTAGCTGGTGCCCTAGCTGCTGAGCTAGAGGTGTGGACCCTACCTGCCATAATCTTGTTAACTGAAAATATTATCTGATTGTGTAGGCACTTTGCTAAACTCTGGTAACATAGAACATCTATACTAAAATTTCCTTTAATTATATATTTGATAAGCAGACCTTAGCTCTCGGTGCCTGTGGCTCAAGCGGCTAAGGCACCAGCCACGGCACCAGCCACAGACACCTGAGCTGGTGGGTTCAAATCCAGCCTGAGTCCGCCAAACAACAATGACAGCTACAAGACAAAAATAGCTGGGCATTGTGGCTGGTGCCTGTAGTCCCAGCTACTTGGGAGGATCGCTTGAGCCCAAGAGTTGGAGGTTGCTGTGAGTTGTGATGTCACAACTCTGCCCAGGGCGACAGTTTGAGGCTCTGTCTCAAAAAAGAAAAACAAAAACAGACCGTAGTTCTTCAAAAATGAGTCTTTCAGTTTCATAGACGTCTTTAGGGATAGATGTTACTTCATTTTCCACTAAGTAAAACAGGCTTCAGAAACCTGTTCTGAAGGGCCTGGTGAAATTGCCCAGAATCTAGAAGGGCCCTTAAACAGGTTTCATTTGCTTAGGACATTTAGTTGTGGGCACTAAAATAGATAAATCTCAGTCTCTAGCACTGCTCATCTTAGGCTTTTTCTTTCTTTCTTTCTTTCTTTTTTTTTTTTTTTGAGACAGAGCCTCAAGCTATCCCCCTGGGTAGAGTGCTATGGCATCACAGCTCATAGCAACCTCCAACTCCTGGGCCCAAGCGAGCCTCCCGCCTCTACCTCCCAAGTAGCTGGAACCACAGGCGCCCACCACAATGCCCGGCCATTTCTTGGTTGCAGCCATCATTGTTTTTTGGTGGGCCGGGCTGGATTTGAACCCACCACTTTTAGGTGTATGTGGCTGGCGCCTTAGCCACCTGAGCTGTGAGGGCCAGACCAGTGCCATTTTGTTGTCTACTACATAAGCTCTGTTCCTAGCCCCTCCACCTCCCTCCACCCCAACCACCAGGGAAACCCACAGGGCCACTCCCTGCTGCCTCCCCCATCCCTGGCTGCACAAATTGCTGAGCCACTGAGTAAGCCAGCTCAGGCAACAAGTTACCA
>CAUYQV010076275.1:0-25107 GCA_963574575.1 Galagoides demidoff
GGGGTGATAGACTGGGTCACAAAGAATTATACTATAGGCATGATCTGATCAGGGCCAGATGGCCCTTGAGAGCAGTAACAGTGTAGGATCCATTCTGGCACAGAGAGGTGCTGCAGAAAAGTTTGCCGAAGGAGGGAATGAATGAGTAGAGGGCCATGAAGGAAATGAAAGCAAAGCATGGAGAAGATGGCTGTATGGATAAGGTTGAACTGGGCCTTGAAGGATTTTAATCAGGGTGGCACTGACTGGCATGCCAGGTGGGAGGCAAAGCCTGAACAGAAGCATGGAGGAGGGAACTTGGCAGCACAGGGCGTGTGTAATTCATGGTGATTGGCAGGTGGATGGGGGGTGTGGTACATGAGTGAGGGAGAAGACATTGGTAAGGGATGTGGCAATCAGACTCAGGTAGGCTGCCCTGGTCCCCACCTCCGTGCACAGATCATTGTCCTTTCCCTCCTGCCCTTTCCTCAAGCTTAATTAACCCTGGTCTGGGAGACCTTGGGTGCCCACATTGCTTCTTCTTTCTCCCACTCTGGACCATGGGTTGTGTCTACAATGTGCGAATTACCAATGATCTGTGCACAGTGCCTAGTTTTGCAATGGGCATGTTTTAAATGTTCAAATTTACTGAATAAATGACCCCTCACTAAAATGCAAATTCTACTCATGACTTTCCATGATTGAGCAACACCATTAAATTTTTTGTTTTGCTAATAGATGGAAAATGGTACTTTGTTTTTGCTTTTATCTTCATTTCTCAAGGCTAACCTTCATCAATAATTATCCACTGTCTAGGTCCACTTGGGCTGCTGTAATGGAATACTGTAGATAGGTGTCTTATAAATGACAGCAGTTTATTTCTCACTGTTCTGGAGGCTACAGAGTCTAAGATCAAGATGATAGCAGGTTTGGTGTTTAGGGAGGGCCTGCTTCCTTCACAGATGGTGACTTCTCTGTGTCCTCACCTGGCAGATGGAATGAGGGAGCTTCGGGGGGTCTCTTTCATAAGGGCTCTAATCCATTCATGAGAGCTGAGCCTGCGTGACCTAATCACCTCCTAAAGCTCCCACTTCCAGATGCTGTTGTACTGGAGGTTGGGATTTCTTTTCTTTCTTTCTTTTTTTTTTTTTCTTTTGAGACAGAGTCTCATTATGTTGCCCTTGGTGGAGTGCTGTGGTGTCATAGCTCACAGCAACCTCAAATTCTTGGGGTTAAGAGATTCTCTTGCCTCAGCCTCCCAAGTAGCTGGGACTCCAGGTGCCTGCCACAATGCCGGGCTATTTTGTTGTTGTTGTTGTTATAGTTGTTTGGCAGGCCCGGGCTGGGTTCGAACCCGCCAACTCCAGTGTATGTGACTGGCACCCTAACTGCTGAATTATTACAGGCGCTAAGCCGGAGGTTGGGATTTCAACATATCAATTTTGAGGGGAACAAACATTCAGTCTATAGCATCTACTAGATCAGAATTTTTCTCCTATGATTTGTTTGCCTATTTCCTTTATCCATGTGTCTATTGGATACAAAGCTTTTCTCACTGATCTGCGGGAGCCAGTTACATGGATAATAACCATTTGTCGTCCTCAATGGTATTTCCTGTGTATGGGTGATTTTTATTTCATTTTGGGGAATTAGTTAAAATGTTTGAAGGTGTAGAAATTAAATACACACAAACTTTTAACATTTGAAGTTAAATATGTCAGACTACAAAACTTTTAAAATTTGAAATATTTAAAGGTTTAGAAATTAAACATATATGAAACTTTCAATATTTGATGTTAAATATGTCAGACTAACTTTTCTTTTTCTTAAACTTCTAAACTTGATAAAATATTCCTGTTGTATTGGGAAATAACTTCTTTCTTGGTAGAGTTTTTCTGTGGTTTGTTTGTTTATATTTACAATTTATTTCTCATCCTTTCAATCCATTGGGTTTTAGTTGGGGTGAGGGTTGAGTCCCCTCCTACCCATTTCTGAGCAATGATCTGAACACCATTCGTTTCATATTTTTCACCATGTCTGCTGGTGTCTCTTTTATCACCGGGTGTGGTTTTATATGTGGTGTTGGCATTTGTGACCAGTCAACTCTGTGTCTCTCGTGTTAGCGTCTTTCTATGTTTTAATATTTAGTGGCTACATCCTTTTCTCATTGCCCTTGCTCTTAATTTTTATAAATTTCTTAAACAGTTTCACTTGTTTATCCTTGCAGGTGAACTTGAGGATCACTTTCTACAAAAATATAAGGGGATTTTGAAAAAAATCCTCTTAGAATGTGGGTCATGATTGCATTAAACTTTATTGGGGAAATTGACACATTTAGAGCATTTACCCATTGCATTGAGAAATGTGGAATATCGCTCCTTAACCTATTCTTATTTTTATAAATTGTAATAAAAATGCATACATAATTCTTGCCTGTCTTGCAGTTACACACGTTTCCTGTTGGAGTTACTCCAAGTCCCTTACGTTGACCACTCTGGGTGGGCTCTCTTAAATTTTCCTTTCCCCTGGCAAATTTCAGCGTGCAGTACAGGCGAGTGGGTGACTTTATCCAGTCTGCAGCAGCTCAGCAAGGCTTTTCCTCCGTCTCCCTTCTCAGGTCTAGCTGGGTACTGAGTCATGCCAACCTGTCTCCTAAGTAACTATCCCTGCCATGGTTCTGCCACACGTGGGAACAGCATCAAAGTCCCACTGATCCTACATCCTCCAGGCCCTCTCTCCCCGGTGCTCCCGTGGACTGGCACTGTCGCAGTTCTGGGATACATCCTTGAAGAAGGTGGCACTTCCCTTTACAAGGTGTGGGAGAGGCAGGAAATAAGCACTTAAGCAAAAAGCAAGATTGTTGCTGACAATACTCAGTGAGCCCCAAAAGAAATAAATGGGGACTGAGAAGATTCTTACAGCGTCTTCTTCATATGCTTTTAGCTTCTGGTCCAGTTTCTGGCCTTCAGGATTTCAGGGAAGGATTTAAATACACACCCAGCTGTGCTCCCAGGTCCCTACTGCTCCCTTCCTGTGTCACCAGCAGCCACGAAGACTGTGGGTCTGACCTCCCCACCTGCCCCACCCCCAGGCCGCTCTAGGGCCCTGCTGCTGCCACCACCTTTAGAAAGCACCTCCCTTAGCAGCTTCTGGATGTCTGTGTGAAAGAGAACTCCTCACGGATCCCCTGGGAGCCTCTGAGGACCAGCCCTGCCCCTCTACAACTTCCTGGAACCAGAAAGCACCAAGCCCCACTGGGTGCTCCGGTGACCATAGCTCCTCTCTTGTCTGTCTTCCTCTCCTTCTATCCCTGTCCTCTTCTAAATGACTCTAGAATGTGCACTCACACTCTGCTAATGGTTTGGCCGCTGGATAAAACAGAGACAAGCTGTCATTCTGTCAGGTGAGGTCTGGCCAATCCTTAATTTGGAGAGGCTGGGGTGCAGGATTCTGGGGTCTGTGGGGAGCTTCACGAGGAGAAGGCATGGAGGTCTGGTCTAGCCTTGGTACTGACCAGAGCTTAGTACCACCCAGACACAGGAGGTTGAGAGCATCTAAAGAATAATCATCAGTAAGCCTATGGGTCCCTACAGTGTGCCGGACAATGTATTAGGCACTGCTCGGAACCTAAAATATTAGAACCTTATGATGCCCATTTTTATGGATGAGAAGATTGAGGCTCAGAGACATTAACTATCTTGCCAAAGATCACTCAGTTCTAAAAAGCTTTGCCACCAAACTGGACCAGTCATTTCCCTTCTGAGTTCTACCCTGCCTGACTCCTCTCATCTCCATTTGTTGAGACCCTTCTTGTCCTTCAGGGCCACCTCCAGTAAGCCCTCCTGGACGTCCAGGTTGGGAGTGAGATTTCCTTCACCAGGTGGCTCTCACTGTTCCTTGTGCTTCAAGGCTCCTGTGGGTGGGGCAGGGTCTGGTTTATGGCTGTGTCTCTCACATGGCTCAGCACATTGGGAAACTGATTTGATTTGAGCAAGCAGGTGGTGAGCCCTGACCAGAGGATGGCTCTGAGGGAAGCCAGTGGTTCTGAACTCGGCTGCAACTGAAGGAGCCCTTCTTCATGTCTGGAGCAGAGTACTTCCTATTCTCGGGAAGGACTTGCTCAGTCTTTGGGGACAATCTGGTTTGATCCCTGCCTTGGGGGCTGAGAGCTCTAACAGTACCTGTGTCTAGGGCAGCCACCTGGTGGGGTGGGGCTCCCCAAGGGAGGCAGAGAGTGGCCTTCCAGGGACAGCTTCCCTGGGAGCTCAGGCTCCCATTCATCCTCTGCCTTCTCCAGCTTTTCTTCTTTCTCCTCTCTTTCCCGCCTCTTCCTCAGAGGCCCTGCCGCTGTCTCCTGGGAACTTCATACCTTAGTTCACACACGGCTCCCTGAGCCTTCAGGACTGTCCCTGAGATGTGTGCTCAGAGAGCCCTGTGAAGCTGGCCTTTTGCCTTCTAGTTGCCCAGGGAGCAAGACACTGGAATTTTCCTTACCTTTGCTACTGGGACATTAGCTAATGATTGGACTGTCTCACCCTGTATTATAAAGGCTGTCAGTCATCTATCTAGTCAGATGGGTTTTGGCTTTACTAGCTGTGTGACTGTGAGTGGCTTATTTAGAGTTTTCTAAGCCTCACTTCTTCCCTGTGTAACTAAAGCTAGTAATAATAATACTCTCTCACTCTTAGGACTGTGCTGAGAACTAAATGAGAAAACGTGTCAGGCAGCAAGCACAGTCCTTGGCGCAGGCGAAGTGCCCAGTCAGCATCATTTATTCTCTCAGTGAAGCTCCCGCCTGCATTTGAGTCTGGGCCAGTCAGCCCCGCTCTCCCAGGGCTAACAGGACGGCTGCACATCACCTCGTCACTTGCCTTTTCTTACGGCCTATCCTTAGTTAATTTTTTAAACTGTTACTCGATATTGCAAATTGTTACAGGCGAGTACCATATGGAGCAAGGTTTAAAGACACACCAGTTGCTAGGGGAACATTCCTTTCATTATCAGTGGCTATCAATGGATTCTTACCCTAAACTTGGTTTTTTTTTTTAAGTCTGCTTTAAGGAGAACTTGAACTTTTTCCTTGACTTGTGATTATTATCATTAATGACTCTAAAACTGTTCTGAAGTCTGAAAGTACAGAATGGGATGAAACAGTAAGCCATAGGGAGCTGACATTTTATACCCAGAAACATCACAAGTCACAGCCTTTTCTGGACAAGAGGAGGTTGGATCTCCATGGCCTTGACTGGACAATGGAAGGTTGGATCTCGGAAGAACCCACCTGGCACCCTCTGAGAGAACAGCCCCTCTCTCTTTCCCACCCGTGAGCTTTCCTCTTTTCTGTCTTGTCAAGGTGTAGACTCATTATTTTGTTTTTTCTGTGATCAGAGCAGAAAAGCAGAAAAAAAGGTCGGATTACAACTTTTCCACATGCATAAACATAACTGTGTTTCTTTCCTATCAGCAAAAGGGTTCCTCGGCAACCGTGTGCGTGCACGTATATATACACGTGTACACTACAAAGTGCAGAGTGCATGCTCTTAGGCAAAACGTATGCTGTAATCCAGTTCTTTCTTTAAAAAATCCTTTTATTTCCTGATTACAAAAGTAACATGCTGAACAAAATGTGAAAATTACAAAAAAGTATAGAAGAAAATTAAATTCACTGCCAAATATAATCACAATGGACATTGAAGGTATTTCCATCCAGTATTTTTCCCTTTGTTTTTGGTATATGCGTTTTAGGAAAAGACAGAATCATACTAGATTCTGTTGGAATCATACTGGGTACTATTTCCTAACCTGCCTTTTTTACTTAGAATATGAAGACCTTCCCACTTAGTAAACTTTCCTCTAAAACAATTTGAAAGGTTACATAGTGTTCCATTATACCATCATTTATTTTACCACCATCCCCATTGCGGGTGTGGTTGCTGGTCTTTTTTATTACAAGAAATGTTGAGATAAACATCCTTTGTCTTCATTGCCAATCGATTCCTTAGTATGCTTATCTAGAAGTCATATTATTGCCTATGATAAAAGATTTTGGCAAATCTTGGGAAATTCCCTCATAATGAGTTACCAGTTTATAGTGCTCCTCCACCAAAATTGTATAAGAATTTCCCTTTTGTTATACACACACCAATATTAAATCATTTCACAAACAAAATCTGGCAATGATCTTTTAACTCATTTCCCCTCTCCCTTGTGTAGCATTTGGAATTTGGCACCGATACAGAAGTTACTTGGCATTGAGTTGCTTAAGATTACGCATTGATTACTATAGTGATTGCCTCGTCCATTCCTGGATTATCCTTTTAAAGGGGCCTTGCCTTTTTATGTTTTATTTTTCTAAAGAATAATTAAAACCTCTTTCCGACAGAATCCGCAGGTGTTTCATGCCTGGGGTGCTTGCTCAGGCCACACCTGTACAGGTCTAGGGTAGAGGGCAGGGGTTGAGCAAACACAGATTCTGGATCACATAGGCCCACCTTAGAATTCGAATTCAATCACTGACCAGCTGGGTGACCTTAGACAACTTATTCATGAATTTAGCATTTGCCTCTGTAAAGGAGGAATGGTATTACTTATTCATAAGATTGCTGTGTATATTACATGTGACCAAAGGGCCCAGCAGACATGGTTGTGAGGGTGAGATTCAAGGCCTCCCACCCCCATCCCAGTGAGCTACCCCTGAGATGGCCTTGCATCCCTCTCAGGCAACAGCTCCTGCCAGACCTATGCTCAGCCCCAGCTCCAGCCACACTGGAATTTTATTTTCCTTTCTCAGGACTTCTTTACTTGCAATTTTGGTTCATCTGGCTTTTGCTAGAATACTTTCCCCAGATGGATGTCTACCTCTCATCACTTAGCTAAAATGTCACCAAGTCAGAGAGACGGTTATGGGCTTTCACCCCCCACTGCTCTGTCATAAAACTCTGTTTAACTTTCTTCAAAGTGCTTAATCTATCCACAAAATGATCTCACTATTCATTTTTATCCTCTCTATTAGAGCATAGGCACCACGAAGCACAGTGCAGTCCAGAGCAGGTGTTTGACCAAGAGTTATAGAATGAATAGGCTAGGAATAAAGTGATTTTGAGGATCTGGTGATGATGATTATTATTTTTTCTTTTTTCTAGAGTAAAGCAAAGCTGTTTTATGCTATGTTTGTCCCTGCTGGGTCAAAGCTGAAATATGGTCTGTAAAAGTCAGTAAACGTGCTGGGTGAGGCGCCCTGGCAGGGTTCGTTTAGCATGCGACAGACATGACTGGCTCCGACGCCAGACTCATCTAGAGAGAATCCCAACTGCTTCACCCAATAGCTGTGCATCCTGTGATGTCTTCACTGCTCTAAGCCTCAGTTACCCTGCATGTAAACTGGATTCCCAACTCTCAGAAAGTTGGCTTGACGACTAACTAGAGAACATATGTGAAGTACCTGTAACCAGCTGGCATTTAAAGTTAAATGTGGACAGTTAAATGATGGTTGCTAGTCTTGCGTTCAAGGAAACCAAGAACCAAGCAATGTTAGGCTTTAAGAATGAGGAATGGAAGGAATAATTAATATAAAGTTTTGTTTATGAATATAGCATTGACTATTAATTCACTGGCATATTGTTCAGTCGGGCAGTATTGATCTATGGCACAAGGCTCTGTCCTCTTGGGCTTTGGAAGAGCCCTTCTCTTTCTGCCTAGATGTCTCTGGGTGTATACAGTTAATATTTCATTAATTATGGTGGAGGGGCGTTGTGTGTACATCAATGTCTCATATGATGCATATAATTAAGGCACTTTTTGTCAAGAGCGGAAGAAAATTGGGCTTTTCCAAAGAAAAGCAGCTTGCTCCCAAAGTTGCTAACAGATTGCTTCTTAATTGAACTTGGGAGGTGAATTATATGGTGAATTAGAAAAAAGAACAACTCTGAATTTAGTGAATTGTTCCATAAAGGAAACTGTGGGATTGAATTGCAAATGCTGGATAGAAACATTTCAGCCGGGCCCCAGGCGGCATGGGCGCTGACCTCTGCTGTGTTTCAGTGAGAGCTGAAACAGCCCCGGAGCTCTCTTTTCAAGGCCTGGAGGGCATTCTTTCCCAGAGACCAGCTGTAAGCCTGGGTTTCTTATGCAAAGGAGGTGTTTGAATAAACCTCTGTGACTAATGAAATCTACAAGGTCTTTGCATATCCTCCCACTGAAGAGGTAATTAAGCAAAGATCAAATATGGGGACATTTATGTATTTTTTTAAACTTTGTTTTGTCTTGTAATCACACCCAAGGAAAAATATACCCCCATAGCCTGAAAGTTCTCCTCTCCTGCCCCCCGTCTTTGTCTGCACAGGGCTGTTCCTCTCTTCTTTGTTCTATGATGCCTACAGCTGCAGGAAGAGGCAGAGCCACACCTGTCTCACTCTGTTTGCCAGCCTTTTACTGAAACAGGGAAACACTTCACGTCCTTTTAGACGTGAGAAACGACTTTTCTCAGTGTTTGTTGTGTCTGCCTCCCCCTCCACGCCCTCCATTCTGGGTGAGTTTGGGAGGAGAAAGGTGGGTGGTAAGAAAACAGCTTGAGAGGAGGCTTCTTCCTCTTTCAGGGTTCTTTGAGTATCGAATCGCGATCCTGGCTACACCTTACAATCACCTGGGGGAGTTTTTAAAACTCCCTCTGCACTAGCCTTGCCCCAGACCAATTAATTAAGAACCTCTGGGGGTGGGACCCGGACATCGGTATTGTTTTAAAGGCTTCCCAGGTGATTTAAAATTGATCTTAGTCAAGGTTGTGAGCCATTGTTCCAAGAATAGCTGCCTCCCTCTCTCCATAAAAGCTGATAAAGACAAATTCTGTCAACAGTTAAGCTGAGTTAGAAATCATTGACTTCTCTTTTTAAACGCTGTCTACCTGGCTGATTTGTCCATCCCTCCCTCCTTCTCTCCCTCCTGTGTGTTACTTAGTACCTTCCATGTGCCAAGCTGGTGCTGGGTATTCACTGTTAGACAAAACTAGACCCCTTCTTTCAATATGCTAAAAGCTAAAAACTAGACCCAGATGACTTCAGTTGGGTAAATGGGAGATCCCAGTGGCTCCTGGTGAGTGTAAAGAACGAGGCCTGGGGGCAATGGGAGCACACAGAAGAAGGGCTTTTAACCCAAGAGGAACAAGGGGGTGCTTCCCAGAGGAAGTGATGTCTCAGTGGACCCGCAAAGGACCAGTAGGATTCAGCCGGGTGAAGACGTGGGTATGACTGAAGAAGGTGCATGGGTAAGAGGAAGCTGGAAAGCCAGGGCACTCTGGGTAGCTTAGTGCCAGGGATAGATGCCAACGAGGAGGTGGCAGGAGAGGAGGCCTCCCCTCAGTCCACTGGGAGGTAGAATTCATCCCAAGGGCAGTGGAGAGTCACAGAAGGGCTTTCACCAGGACAGTGGCCAAACCACATTAATTCCAGGTACATCCTGGTCTCAACAGCCCTGGAAGCCTGAGATCTGCTGTTCTTCAAAACAAGACTGAACTCCTGCCTCTTACTGGTAAGGACAGAGGAAGGACATGTGTTCTCAACTCCCAAGGCCACAGCCTCAGATGTGCCAAGATGTTCACAACATCTTAGATTCTCTTGAGAATCTCCAGCTTGTACCAGGCCCCTCTCTTGCTCTTGTTCTCTTTTGGGGGTCTGAAGCTGAGAAGGGGCACAGGATTGGGGGTCTGACAGGATCCACCTGCAGCTGTCACCATTAACAGCCATCTCTGTGCCATCAAGGCAGGCGAGTCATTTCATCTCGTGGAGCCTTGCTTCCTTATCCATTAAACAAGGACATTCGTGGGCCTTTTGTCATTGGGTGTTTGTGATCCTAAATTGCAAAATTCAAAGCAAGGTAAATTCTCAGCTTGTGGTCAGTGCCCTAATAGGCCTGTAGTAAACACTGATGCTTTCTCCCTCCATCTGCTGTGGGGCATCTGAGCCCCCCACCTCCAGAGCCTTCCTCCCATCGTAACCTCAGGCACCAGAGAGCCAAGATAATCAGGAGTCCTCATCCTCCTTTCCTCCTCTGCCTGTTGCAGAACTGAATCTCAATCTCTCCCAGCCTTGGCTTCCTCCATCACAGCCCTCAGGGCACCTTGAACCTGAACTGTGCTCTGGAACCCTTATGGTCCTTGTTTTTCTTTATGGTTCTTGTTTTTCTTTATGGTTCCTGCATCCTTTTTGCAGGAACCAAGTAGGTCTAAACTCACCAAACCCCCATGCCTGGCTTCCAGTGCTTTACGGAAGCTCATTTCAAATGGCAACTCCTGTCCACTACACTGTCATGTAAAACATCGGTACAGTTACCAAGCCCTTCCATGTCCTCTGGTTCCCATAGCGTTCACCCAGAATAAAAGCCAAAGCCCTGAAAATGGCCTGCAAGGTCCCCACAGACCCTCCAGGCCTCCTCTGCCCACTGCCCTACCTTGCTGGCTCTATCCCAGTTACACCCACCTCCCTACCCAGGCACACTCCCACCAGGGCCTGTGCACCTGCTGTCCCTGCAATTCGGGATGCTCTTCTGCAGACACCCACAGACTCCTTACACTCCCTGTCCCCCTTGCCCTCATTTCTTTTCTTTATAGCACTTATCAGCAGCTGACTTAAATATCTAGCGGCCTGTTTATCGTTTTCTCCCCTACCCTTCATCCGAATATAATTTCCATGAGGTCAGGGTACAGTTTCTTCAGTGTTGTATCCTGAACAACAGAAGCAGCATCTGGCCCAGAGCAGGTGTCGGATAAATATTTGTTGAATGAACAAATGCCTAAATAAACCCATTACCTCATTTGGTCCTCACAACAGCCCATTTGACAGATGAAAAGTGTGGACACCCAAGTTCTCAGAGGCACTTGCACAGCTGAGCGGAGGCTCAGCAGCTCAGGGCCGGGCCGGGCTCCCTGCCACGCCACAGGTGGCACATTCCTCTGTTGGGGAACGATTTCATACCATCAGGATTTCCCCCGACTTTTAGCTTCAGAGGAAATGATATCACAACTGGAAGAATACCCAGAGGGCTGGGAGCTGGCAGCAAACGCCCCAGCAGCTGCAGGGAGTGTGTGAGCGGATTCCGGCTTGGCCAGGAGGCAGCGGACCAGCGGGACTCAGGCACGGAGTCTCCTGTCTCTGCCTTGCCTTAGTGGGACCTTCCCAACTGGAGGCCTGGCAGCTGCAGCCACTGCTGACTGCACAGTCACTGTCACACAGAGGGAGGGGGTTGCCTGTGTGTCTGGAGTTGGGATGCAGGACCATGTGTCTGTCCCTAGGATTATCCGGGCCCAGAGTGGGTTCCATCTCAGGGGGCACTGTACTGTGTGCACCTTGGTTGAGCAGCGCTGGAGGCTGTTGGCTGTGGGCATGGAGAAGATTGTGGGGTTTTCTGACTAGGAAATGTGTCCTGGGCCCAGTGCACACCTGGGCAAATCATTTTGTGCCTCAGTTTTCTTCTCTGGAAAATGGGGTTACACCACAGCTGCCACAGAGTGCTCCTCCCATCAGGGTCAAAAGGGATACTGGGAACTGGTCTGTAAGCTGCAAGCTTCCAGACAAATGCAAGACATTTTTGTTTGTTCGTAAAAATATTGGTTTTTGGTTGCTAAATCTGCTCCCTGGTGTCACTACCACCCAGTTGCTCAGATCCCAAGGCCCCTGTCAGTCCTCATATGGAACCCACCAGTCCTCTTCCTGCTACCAAATCCCTAACAGGACAGGTCCCAGAACCTCTTTTGCAGTGTGTGGTCCATGACACCACTGTCTGGCATGTGGACCCTTGCAGGGCTCCTAACTCAACTCCTAGCTTTCACTTTTACCTGTGTTTTAAAACACAAATAAAAACATGTCCCTCTTCTGCTTTAAACCCTCGTGACAAAGAGAATAAAGTCAAAGGACACAGCCTGGGTGGCAAGGCCCTATGGACCTGGCCTTCCTCTCTGGCTAGTATCCAGGTCCAGGCTCTTTTCCCATCCCAAATCTCTACATGAGCCCCACAAATCTTCCTGACTTTCAGATCTGACCCCCAACACCACCTCCCTATGGACTCCCCTCCAACTACCAGGTAAGCATCAGTCTAACCACGCACTGAATTAGTTGATGCTCTTCTTTGGAGCATTTTCCAAATTATCTTATTCATTTGTTTTCTTACTTGCTGTTTATTGTGCTGCTCCCTATTTAGAATGGACACATCTTGAGGGCAGAAATCCATCTGTCTTGTTCCCTGATGGATCCGCAGTGCTTAGATTCAGCATGGCACATAATAGGTCAAATAAATATTTGGTGATTGACCATCTTCCTGATAGAGACAAATGTTAACATGGTTTTTTGATGATGGCTGCTAGCAAACGTGCACAGGCACCACTGTCCTCGGTGGACACGATGTCTCAGAGTCTAATTTATAAACACAGTAGTTTTTAAAAACGGGACTTACCCCAAGGGGAACCAGAAAGCCTGGAGAGTACCTTGGATACTAAGACAGCAGCCACCAACCACTCATGTGTTCAGCAGCAGTGCTGGTGACTCTCCTTGCACTTTGTACCAGGTGTGCTTCAGACTTGGGGGGGTCTTTGCATTTGGCCTTTCTTATGCGGCTGACTTTGGGGTTGCCTATTAACTTTGTAAGTTTGAGTCTGAGTGCCTTTAAGTGGATCAAAGAGAGTATACTTTTATTCATTGTGAATGATGTGTGTGGTTATCAAAAGCAGGTTCACTTTTGCCCTTGCATCTAGAACAGTGCCCGGCCTGTGGGAGATGCCCAGTAAACTTTTGCTGAACAATCTTCCTGATGCAGGGTGACTGTGATCATAGGTGGCCAGGTATGCACCCTTATCCCGTGGTCCTGGCACAGGGAAGGCTGATGCATCCTCACCTCCCTCTCTTCTCCATTTCTTTAGGTGGACTTGGAGAGCAGCCATTTGAGAGCTGGCCAAACACCACAGCCACAAACACCAGCACCGAGGAAGCTCGAAAGGGTAATATGAGGCTCCAGCAGGTCTTTGGGTACCTTTTTTTTTTTTTTGTGGAAAAATACATACTACATAGACTTATCATTTAACCATTTAGAGGCTGTAGGTGCATTCACAACATTGTGTAACCCTCACCCTTATCTAGTCCCAGCAACTTTTTCATCACCCCCAAAGGAAACCCTGCACCCCTTCTGCAGTCACCCCCACTTTCCCCTTCCCCAGTCCCTGGCCTTGGAGAGCTCTTGTTGAACCTTTTCCTATTTAAAAGCTGAAACAGACTAGTAGCATTGTTTTGTGAGGACACAGGGGGAGTGTTTCTTCTGTTGAGTGGGTCTGGCTTGCTGAGAGATAGAGAGATGGAAGGGTGGCATTTGGGGGTCAGGGACTATGTGGGCCTCAGATCAACTCCAGTCTCGTGGCTGGGCATTCCTCTTTAGTGGGCGGTTTGTGAGTTAAGCTCCTCAAGGCCTGAGAGGGGGGATGACAAGGTTTGAGGAACTGGGTGTCTGAAAGGAAAATAAACCTGGGGTGAGTGTAGACTAGAGCCCCTGTGGGCTCTTGGGAGCAGTGGGGACAGGAGTAAGGCTGGTTGCTTGTGAGCAGGGGACATCTATCAGCCTTGAGCCTGCCTGGAAGCACCACCCCAGCCCATGTGCCCACAGACGCTCTGACCTGAGTGTGGTCTGCCAATTCTTAGAGTTTCTAGCCTGGAGATCACAGGAGGCATCTCATGTTTTGGAGAAGTTTTTCTGGTCAGAAGCGGTGTTGGAGAGAGGCAGCTGCGCTTCTCTCTGGCCTGCACCCTGCAGGGATCGGGACTCATGGTAGGCAGCAGCATTTCTTCCCCATGAACTTACTGCAGAGCAACAGGAATCCTTTCTAAGTGCCAGAATCCCTGTGTTTCAGGGAACCGACGTAGGGATGAAATAGAAATAATTTTTTACGTTTTTGCTTCCATGCTATTTTATATTTTTACGTTTTTGCTTCCGTGCTATTTTATATTTTTACAGACAGATAACATATATATAATTTTACACAAATGTGATATCATCTTACACTTTACTTTTTTTAGTTTTGTCTTTTTTTCACCCCTTTCCCTTTAATTTGGCTACCTCCCTTGGTTCCTTTTCTCCACTTATCACCTCTCCACTCTTTCCAAGGTCAGCGTGCTAATGACTTTGTGTATTTTCTCCCATCCACATATGTTGACATATACACTTATGCAGAGATATATGTATTTAAGCATATATACAAACGTAAATATAGATTCAAGCTTTGTCATTGTTTTTTAAAAGGATATCCGATACATGTTTTTAATGCATCATGCTTTCTCAGCAATACTCCATCTAAAATCCCTCCAAGGCACTTGTTATAACTTAAATTTACTCTTCTGAATAGTTAGAAAATGTTCTTGGTATGGCTGGACCATAATTCTTTAGCCATTCTCTTCACAATTATTATTCACTTCAGTTCAAGCTTTTGCCATGGCGAACAATGCCTACAGTAAACATTCCTGAATACATGTGATATGTTCTCACACACTTAGTGTCTTTCTCTCTCTCTTTCTCTCTCTTTCTTCCTTTCCTTCCTTCTTTCCTTTCTTTCCTTTTTTTTTTTTTTTTTTTTAAGACAGAGTGTCAGTCTGTTGGCCAGGCTAGAGTGCAGTGGTATCATCATAGCTCACAGCAACCTCAAACTTTGGGGCTCAGGTGATCCTCCTGCCCTCCTGCCTCAGCTTCCCAAGTAGGAGTCACGTACCACTGCACCCAGCTAGTTTCCTATTTGTAATAGAGATGTGGTTTCTCTCTTGCTCAGGCTGGTTTTGAACTCCTGAGCTCAAGCAGTCCTCCTACCTTGGCCTCCCAGAGTGCTAGGATTACAGGGGCAAGCCACCATGCCCCATCTTATTATGTTTTTAACAGACATACATTTCCATAGCAACTTATAAGCATACCCCTTTCTCCATATCTTCACTAGCAGTGGATATTATCAGTGTTTTTAACAAGGAAGCAATAGCTCATTATTACCTAATTTGTATTGCTTTGACTACTGGTGTCTTTGAACATCTTTTCTCATGTTTGTTGGTGATTTGGGTGTGTATTTCTGGAACTGGCCACTCCTATACTTCACCCATTTATTTTCATTGGGTTGCTGATTCCACTCTTATCAATTTGACATCTTTTAGAGACAGGCAGGTTTCTTTGCCACTCCCCACCTACCCACCACCATTCCACAAATGTGCATTTAATTCTCAGCTATACACTTGTTACGCGATTATATGAAGGGCTCCCTTTAAAATCTGGATTTTTCTGCTTTACTTATTTAAGGGTATTTTGACTTATGAATTTATAGGATCCTCAGATATCTGGTAAACTCAGTGGCCAAACTTCATTTGGCTACTGGTAACCAGCCCTTAGTGAGAAAAATGAAGCATGGGGTGCAGGGACAAGACCAGCAGAGTTTTCTATCACATTGCAGGGACAAGATGCCACATTCACTTTTTCCTTCCCTATTTATGTGATGTGATTTATTATCGCATAAAAACAGCCCCCCAAAGTAGTAACCAGTCATTTGTTATCTTTCATGATTCTGTGGCTTGACTGGGCTCTGTGGGGTGGTTCTTCACCTGATGTTGGCTGGAATAGCTTACTTGACTGCATTAATCTAACAGGTTGACTGATAAAGAAGATCCAGAAAAGCTTTAGTCACACACTGGGTGCCCCAGTGGCCTCCACTCTGTGTGGACTTTTACCATTCAGTTGTCTAACCTGGGACTTTTTATAGCATGTGGCTTATTTCCTAGAGGGAAGAAGTTAGTCCATTCAATGCCTGAATTCAAACCTCCAAGAAGCTACTTCTGCCATATTCTATTAGTCAAAACAAGCAAAAAGGCCCAGGTTCTAGCAGAGGGAATAGATTCCAGTCCTTCATGGGAGAAGTGATATGACCTGACAGGGATGAGGGGACCTGGTGGCCCTGTTTGGGGGCTATTTACCACCCTCCCTCATTACCTCTTATTTGCTTCGCAGCAATCAAATTGTCAAAGTTTTTGATATTGACTAGTATGTTGGGTATAAAATGACCCAACCATAAACTTGGACTGTGAGACACACGTTGGATTTGAATCCCAGCTCAACCACTCAGTAGCTATGACTGGGTAAGTTATCTAATTCTCATATGAGGTGTAGAGAGAATTAAAAATAATATTTACATAAAGTGCATAGCTAGGTATTTGGAATTTCAAAGTTGCTTAGTGAATGCAGCTCTTTCATGTATTCCTTCCCACCTCCATCTCCAAGAATTATATTCTCCAATGTGGAAAGCGCATCATCTACCTCTGGACTGAAATTCCACAGCTGTTCAACAGCTGCACCAGAAACACAATTCCAGAGGACAGGAAGGAATAAGGCTGCTGCAGCTCATTACAGTTTCGCCTCTACTTGGGTTGTGCACAGTAACCACATGGCGACTGGATTCTTCTTGGGCTCTGCAGGGAGGATGATGATTGCACTCACCCACTGCTCTGAAGCTGGCTAATAGCACAGTCTGCAGCCCCTCAAATGACTGTTTAAAGAGGAAAATGAATGCCACGTGGAGACAGATCTCTCCAGTTCATATTACAGCAGCAGACAAGTAGGTCCACAGCAATCCTGAGGATAGAGGAGACCCTGAGGTGAGGTGAAGGCAGGCTTTTCTAGCATGTCCTTCCATCCTTCTTCACCCATCCCATAAGGACATTGTTGAGTGTCAGCTGAGAGGGCCTCTTATTTTTATTTGCATTAAAGATAAGATAAGTATGTCAATCTCAGATTCCCCTTTAATCACAACTTGCAACCCCACCCCTCCCCCAGCCTGCTGGTTTCACAGCAGGTTTATTTCCTGGCTTTATGTGGTTCCCCTCAGCACTGATGGTGGGGATTGGTACCTCCAACTTTGGGAAGGGGTGAATTGCTGAAATTCTCACTCAGCATCCTCCCTGAAGACCTTTCAGTTAGAGGGGTCTCCCCCTTCACCCTCCTCTCCAGATGAGAGCCCAGCACACTCAGGGTTGATAATGGGATTGATGAAATGGAGTGTGCAACTGCTCTGTGGATAAAGCCGTGACTGTTTTGATAGAGCCTGATTTCCAGAACCACTTTTATAAAGGAGAATGGATCTTTCCTTTTTGGAAACAGCCACCAAGGGCTTTGTGCTGAAGCAGATAATAATGGAATCTGGTTGAACTACAAAACAGGTATCCCCAAAAGGCTGGGTGCAAAAAACCACTCAGTGCTATAATCCCTGATGTCGCTGTGTCAGCACACCAGGGTGTAACCACTGAGCCCAGTGCATTTCAGGCCCTTCTTCTTCTTCTTTGTTTTTTTTTTCCAGTTTTTGGCTGGGGCTGGGTTGGAACCCACCACCTCTAGCATATGGGGCCAGTGCCCTACTCCTTGAGCCACAGGCACCACCCCAGGCCCTCCTTTAACTTGTTTCAAATGCAGACCTCCATGGCTGTTGCAGCTGCTCACAATGAGCCCTCATTTGCCACAGGCTTTGACAGCATGTGATTCAGCACAGCCATGCAACATGAAGTGACGCTTCGAGGGACACATGGTTTGTCAGAGCCGTATGGTAGCACATGGTGGTATTATTGTGAGTTGAAATCCCCTGACCTCAACCCCCTTGTGTGTTTTTTTTTTAAGAGACTAAGTCTCATTTTGTTGCCCTCAGTAGAGTGCGTGACATCACAGCTCACAGCAACCTCCAGCTCTTGGGCTTAGGCAATTCTCTTGTCTCAGCCTCCCGAGGAGCTGGGACTGCAGGCACCCCACACAAGCCTGGCTGTTTTTTTGTTGCAGTTTGGCTGGGGCTGGGTTTGAACCTGCCTCCCTCAGTATATGGGGCTAGTGCCCTACTCACTGAGCCACAGGCGCTGTCCCAAACTCCTTGATCTTAACCTTTGTGCTCTATCTGTGGTTCCCAAACTTCACTGAGCTTTGTAATCACCTGGGGACCTTTAGTGCCCTCAGGTGCTTTGACTTCATTCTAAGGCCAATTTAATTGCAATCTCTGGGCAGATACAGACACCAGAATGTTGCAAAAGCTCCCCAGGTAATTCTAATGTGTAGCCAGATTTGAGAAGCATCTTGCAGAATAATCTAGTCTCCCTCCTTTTATTAAGGTGCTGCTCTTAAGTCTTTCAGGATTGCGGCAAGGGAGGTGCAAATTCATCCCTCACCTTTGGGGTGAGGGTTAGGCAGAAGGCTGGACTGTTGGGGTGTTTACTTCCAGCGGGGAGAGACCAGTTGCCTAATCTAAAAATTGCAGTTCCTCGCTTGAGAAGGCTGGGTCAGGCCTGGTTCTGTTTATGACATAGCTGTGCCTTCAGCTGGAAATGGAAGATTGAATAGCAGCGGCTGCTTTGCTGTCTCAGAGGGGACAGGGCCTGTTCCCAGAGCCAGAGAATTTAAATGGGCTTTCTCCCACCCCACCCCACCCCCAGCGTGTTAAATCCTGTCAGACGCCCCTGAGCTCCTCTTCAAATGCAGGACTGTTGGCCATAATAAATAATTACATCCTTCTACTTGGACTCTGATTCCAGATAGTAGTAATCCAAGAAAATCCAATAATGACAGTTGCATTAAGATCCTTCTTCCAGGCTAAGCAGAACATCTGTTTAGACATATTTTTAATCGGCAAATGCTTCCTGTGTTGAGTCCTCAGCAAATTAAATTTCTCACTGGACTGAAGGGGAAGCTGTCATTCAATAACCCATCTCTGGAAATTACACCCCAGTCTCTTTCCAGGTGCACTTAAGATTTTCCCATGCTGACTTGGCTGTGTACACCCCGGCCCTTACAATACCAGGTCACATGTACACATAGCACAGCTTGACTGAGAAATATGGGATGTCTTAGTGTTATTCCTTTGAATAGACAAGTATTTTTGCCCATTCTCCAAAGGAGATTTGGTGGCAGAGGAAAATTAAGAGACTTGTTGAAAACCATATGGGAAATGAATAACAAATTTCCACTTGCTACATCGCTGCCTGTGATTACTTAAGGCTTGATGATTCTCAGGATGTAAACATTACGGGCTTCAGTGCTGCCAACATTTTGGAGAGGTTTCCGCCACAGGATTGTTTGGACTGTTGGGCTGTTTATTTTTAGAATAGCTCATCCCTTCTTTAATTCATTCATTCAAAACACAGAAATATCGAATGCTTTACTACCAGCCAGGGACTGTGCGGGGTAGGAGAATAGACTGGCAAACAAGCCAGCCACTTTTCTTGCCCTCATGGAACATCCAGTTTACTGGAGCAATTCACATCTGAAATCCTGATGCAAGTTATCATCTAGGGCTGGGACAGCAAAGTCGAATACCTGTGGCGGAGGCCAGGCAGGCTGTGTAAAATGGGTGATGTGGGCTGGGTGGGACAGTGTGAAGCAGGAAAGAGACTCTGGCAAACAGGAGCACACGTGTCCTAACTATGGGGAACAGGTGCTTTTAACTCCAGGGGGTTGTACCATGATGGAAGCTGGGTCTTCTCCTGCCAGATCTTTTCATTTTTAAAGAAAAACTAGAAAATCTGGACTCTTACGTGAAATCTCTTGATTTTTAATAGTTGGCTTCTGAAGCAAAATTTTTTAAAAAACATACTGTGGGCCAAAAGTGTCTAGGCCAAACAAAACACATCTGTGGGCTGGGTTTATCCCAAGGCTGCAAGTGTATGACTTCTGTTCTAGAAATCCTAGCAGTGAAACAATTGTTATCAGCTTTAAAAATGTGTTATAGACCAACTTCAGACCAGCTGAATGACTAGTGACCTCTTATACAAGCATAGGAACACTGAAATTTTCCCCACTCCAAATTAAAAATACAAGGTTGAGTTCAAAGGAAAGAAAGGAAATGGCCATGATCAGAAGAGAATACGGAGTATACAGTCATAGAACTAACCTGAGGGTGGTAGCAAGACGCAGGAGGGCACTGAGACTGAACCTGAAGTTGACGGGCTTGAGGCTGGGATTTGAAGGCCCATTTAGTGCCCATCTAAGTACAGGAGATGTGGCCTTGGTCCCAAGTGAGGCAGGAAGTAGAGACTGAGTTCTGTGTCAGTCAAATACCCTCATAGGGCTGGGAGGAGTAGTAAAAGATTCTGCTTATCTTTCTTAGGCTCTAAGTGCAAGTAAAACTATCTTCTATGAGAAACCAAATCCCAAATCTTGTTCCTCATGCAGGTATAGATTCTCAAATTATAATTCCTGTGTACAGAAACCCTAAACTGAGAAACTAACATAAAAATTGATCTGGGACCCATAGAATCTTAAGAGCCCTAAAAAAAAAAAAAAAAAAAAGTAAAACAAGGTTATATCCATGATCTAAGGCATTTGGGATTCATATGGAAAGGAATAACCTCTCCTAAAAATGAAATTACTTGCAATATTGCAATACGGAAAGTTAGTCTGTGAGGAAGAATCCACAGACACAATGAATTGGAGAATTGTTACCCCAAGATGTAGAAATAATACAACAATCTGAAGGAGATTATAATAAATATTACTAAAAGGAATAAAGAGCCAAAGGGAGAATCTGAAACTATAGTGTGGATAAAATAGGGCAATGTAAAAAAAGAGAAGGCAGATTTGAAAAGGCACTAAATAGGTCTTTTATAAATGGTTACTATGTTCCTTGAAGCTGGAATGAGACAGTCTGTTGAGCACACTGAAGAGAGAATAGGTGAAGTAGATAATGGATCTTAGGGAAGTACACAAATTTTAGCACTGAAAAATAAACAGACATGAATGTGGAAAAAGAAGAAGGATGGAGGATACAATGAAAGTGTTCACTGTGCAGTAAATAGGAATTCTAGGAGATGGGAGAACTTTCACAGAGGGACTGGGAAGGAGGCAGCAAACAGATAATAAATTGGAACTTTCCAAAATTGAAAGCAGACATGAAATTTCAAGAATCATACTGAGTCCCAAGCAGAGAATTAAAACAAATGTCCATCTAGACAATTATAAATGATGCTGAGGAGCATCAAAGACAATAAAAGAAGGAACATAGAACAAAATGTGAAACAGACAACGGGTAAGGAAGTAGCCATTAACTAACAAGATGCTTCCCACAGGCAAAAGTGAGGACCACAGCACGGAAGAAAAATATTTATCAACTTAGAATTCTAAATGTTTCCAGCTAAACTCTGTTTTAAGAGTGAGGATGAGGCCAGGTGTGGTGGCTTACACCTGTTGTCCCAGCTCTGTGGGAGGCTGAGGCAGGTGGATCGCCTGAGCTCAGCCGAGTTCGAGACCAGCTAAAGACCAGCCTGAGGCGGAGTGAGCCAGAGTGAGACCCCGTCTCTACAACAACAACTAAAAAACAGCTGGACCTTGTGATCCCAGCTACATGGGGGGCAAGAGAACACTACAGGAGGAAGAAGTAAAAAAATTGAAAGACACATTTCTAAGTGGAAGTGGGATGATGTAAGAAACAGCAGTGAGGAAGGAAAGAGGTGAATATGAGGGAAATATAAATTTGTATTGCAAACAGACAGACAAATGAACTGTAGGGGATAGCAATTAATTTGGGGGTTTGAAATCAAGTAAACAATAACACACAAAAAGGAGCATCTTTTTTCTACAAATTAAAGTGTATTAAAAACCTTGTGTTTCTGAGAATGAGACTGAGGAGTCTAATTTCTTCAGATCTGTCGTCTAGCTCACTAATTATTATTGTTATTATTATTTTTAGTTAGAATCTCCCTTTGTACCTCAGGCTGGAGTTCAGTGGCCTCATTATAACTCACTGCACCCCCAAATGCCTGGGCTCAAGCAATCCTCCTGCCTTGGCCTCCAGAGTAGCTGGGACTACCAACTCATACCACCACACCTCACTAGTTTTTTTTTTTTCTATTTTTTGTAGAAACAGGGTCTTGCTCTTAGTCAGGCTAGTTTCCAGCTCCTGCCCTCAAATGATCTTCTGCCACAGCTTCCTAGAGTTTTAGGATTACAAGCATGAGCCACTGTACCTAGCCTCAGTAATTCTTTATACTTTATTGAGTCAAGTATGAATGTTAAAAATTAAAGATGATACTAAAGAATAGAAAGGGAATAATGGAAATATGAAATTAAATATAGAAAAATTTCTTATTTTAACAGCAATCAGAAAAGGAACAAAAAAAGAAGAAAGATGTAAAAGGCAAAATGAAAGCACAAAACAAAAGGAAAATAATAACTGTAGGTATATGAGTTATAAAATCAGTGCAGTTCACCTGTTAGAAGAGAAATTCTCAGGTTGGTTAGCGAGAAAAATCCCCAGCTGTTTGCTGTTTATAAGAGGCATACCTAAAACCAAATTAAACTTAACATGCAAAAATACTCCATAAAATGTTAGCAAATCAAACCCAATAATGTATGAAAAAGAATTAAAGACCATAACTCGGTAGGCTTTATTTTGAGTGTGCACATTTGCAAATCCATCGGAATAACACACATATTTTTCACAGGAAAAATCCTGTGATCACATAAATCATAAAATCTAACACAATAAAAACTCAACGAGTTATAAATAGAGGGGAATTAACTTGATACAGAATAGCCACCAAGAAACCTGCAATTATCTATCATAATAGTGAAAAAAAACCTACAATTCACTATCATAATAGTGAAATACTGAATGCTTAATCCATAAAATCTAGAGCAAGAAAAGGGGTCTACTCTCATACTCTTTTTTTTTAATTTGAGATAGAGTCTCACTTTGTTGTCCTCAGTAGACTGCCATGCCATCACAGCTCATAGCAACCTCAAACTCTTGGGCTTAAGTGATTCTATTGCCTCAGCCTCCCTAGTAGCTGGGATTATAGGCTCCAGCCACAACGCCCAGCTATTTTTAGAGATGGGGTCTCGCTATTGCTCAGGCTGGTCTCCAACTCCTGAGCTCAAGCAATCTACCTGCCTTCTCTTCTCAGGGTGTTAGGATTACAGGCGTGAGCCACGGTGCCCAGGCTGTCTCAACACTGTGAGGTAATCTAAACACTGTGATGAAGTAATCTAAACACTGTAATGAAGAAAAACAAATAAAAGGCATAAAAATTGGAAAGGATGAAATAAAATTGAAAAAATAAAATTGTCCTATTTGCATGTGGTTATCCAGTTCTCTCAGCACCATTTATTAAATAGGGATTCTTTTCCCCAGTGTATTTTTTTTCTGTTTTTGAGGCAGACTCTCACTATGTCGCCCTTGGTACAGTGCCATGGCATCACAGTTCACAGCAACCTCAAACTCTTGGGCTTATGCAATTCTCTTGCCTCAGCCTAAGCAGCTGGAACTATAGGTGCCTGCCACAATGCCCAGCTATTTGTTGGTTGCAGTTGTCATTGTTGTTTGGCAGGGCCAGACTAGGTTTGAACCTACCAGCTCCAGTGTATGTGGCTGGTGCCCTAGCTGCTAAGCTACAGGCACCAAGCTCCCAGTGTATGTTTTTGTTGGGTTTATCAAAGATCCGATAGCTATAAGAGACCACTTTCATCTCTTGGTTTTCTATTCAATTCTATCTGTCTATGCCTCTATTTTTTGTGCCAATGCCATGTTGTTTTGATCACTGTGGACTTGTAATATAACCTAATGTTTGGTAGAGTGATGCCTCCAGCTTGTTTTTATTACTAAGAATTGCCTTGGCTATATGAGTATTTTTCTGGTTCCATATGAAATGAAGAACTATTTTTTTCTAGTTCATCAAAGTATAATTGTCACCACTTAGAAAAATTAACTCAAGATAGAGAAAAGATTTAAATCTAAGACATGAAATGACAAAAATCCTAGAAGGAAGTGTGGGAAAAAACTCATGATGATGTCGGCCTGGGGAAAGATTTTATGAAGCAGACTTTGGTGGCAATCACAATAAAAATATAAACAAATGGGACTTAATAAAACTGAAAGGTTTTGCACAGCTAAGGACACAACAATTAAAGCAAACAGACAACCTTCAGAATGGGAAAGATCTTTGCATGTTATGAATCTGACAAAAGGTTATTAACTAGAATTTACAGAGAACTTAACAACAAAAAAGAGTAAACAATTTCATCTACACTGGGCTAGAGACATGAATAGAACCCTCTTTGAGGAAGACAGATGAATGGCTAAGAAACATGTGAAAAATGCTCATCATCCCTAATCATTAGAGAAATGCAAATCAAAACTACCTTGAGATATCACCTAACCCTAGTGAGAATAGCCCACATCACAAAGTCTCAAAGTTGCAGATGCTGGTGTGGATGTGGAGAGAAAGGAATACTTTTACACTGTCAGTGGGACTGCAAACTAATACAGCCTCTTTGGAAAGAAGTATAGAGAGTCTTCAAAGAACTCAAATTAGACCTCCTATTTGATCCCATTACTAGGCATCTACCCAGAAGAAAAAAAATCATTTTATCATAAGAACATTTTGCATTAGGTTGTTCATTGCAGCTGAATGTACAATCACCAAGATGTGGAAAAACCCTAAATGCCCACCAACCCAGGGATGTATTAACAAACTGGAATATTATTCAGCCATAAAGAAGATGGAGATTTTATATCTTTTGAATTAATCTGGATAGAGTTGAAATACATTCTTCTTAGTAAAGTATCACAAGAATGGAAAGGCAAGTATCCAACATGCTCAATACTAATATGAAGCCAGTATATGATCTAATTCACATCCACATAAGAGAAAAACTTAATTCAATTCAAGTTGGGGGAAGGGGGTTGGTGTGCTCCTACTTAATGGGCACAATGTAAGGGTATATCGTACACCTCTTGGGTGCTGGACACAACTACAACAGGGACTCTACCTAACAAATGCAAACATGGTAACCTAGTTTGTACCCTCATATTAACCTGAAATTTAAAAAAAATAAAATAAATTTTAAAAAAATGGCTCGGCGCCTGTGGCTCAATTGGCTAAGGCGCCAGCCACATACACCTAAGGTGGTGGGTTCGAATCCCCAGCCCGGGCCCACCAAACAACAATGATGGCTGAAACCAAAAAAAAGATGGCGGGGCGTTGTGGCGGGCGCCTGTGGTCCCAGCTACTTGGGAGGCGGAGGCAGGAGACTCGCTTGAGCCCAGGAGTTGGAGGTTGCTATGAGCTGTGATGCCATGGCACTCTACCCAGGGGGATAGCTTGAGGCTCC